>CANTUT010000345.1:355000-635000 GCA_947687605.1 Reutealis trisperma | reverse complement strand
GTATAAATTTTGTCAACAAACTTGGCCATCCGCGTTGGTCCAGCGACTGACTGGCCACTGTCCGCGGTGATCCGACGACCAGAAAAGTCCAGCAGTTTCAAAATTAAATTTTAATGTCCACGGTAAGAATGAATTTATTAATTTGTGAATTTTGAAATTTAAATATTGTTTGTGGAGAAATTGTTATTAATTAATGAGGATTAAAAGGTTTATCAATTAATTATTTATGTAATTGTTAGAAATTTTATATATATTAACTAATTATTATATCTATGTAAATGATTATTAAATTTATCTTAATTTGTTAGTTAACGTATTCTCAATGATAAGAATTGGTAAATCATAATTAATATGAATTTCTACGAATTTAATTTATAATTTAGTTAAATAATTATAATTGAAATTTATTTAATAATTCTATTACAATGAATTTAAATTCATGAAATTATCTTATAGATTATATTTCGATCTGTTTTACGGAATTATATTAATATTAATAATTGATTATGAAATTATATGCAAATTTAAATTTAACAATGATGAAGGTATATAGTAAGAAAGATTTTATGTATGGAATTTATCAATATTAACATTATTAAAATTTTCATAATAATTCTCGTATGACATAAATGGCATTTTGAATTCTAAGTCAAAGGAAATATAAAGTAATCATATAATTTATTTAAATCAATAATGTTAAATATAATGATGATATTGTGTTAATTAATGGAGGAAGGATGATTATGATTGTTGGCCCTGGATGAGCAATTGAGTTGAGTTAATTTGTTGTGAGACTATTTTTCTTTCAGGGGGTAATGTCCTAGATGTGGGGGATATTTTGCTTAAATTTTGATAGAATCTTTAGGATAACTGAGTCTAGTTTAAAAAAGTAAAGTTGATTGTTCCTATTTTAATGCATATTCTATATTGTTTAGTGTTAGTATTCAAGTGTTTCTTAGCTATCGAATATCGTGTTTTGAGGAAATCGAGATGGTTCTATCAAAACAGTGAGTTTATATATTTTAATTTAACTTGCATTGATGCACATTCATTCATGCATGACAAATGTATATACATATATAAAAAAAATTAAAAAAAAACTAATTATCATTATATGCATTAGATATAGGAGCATGATGTATATCTATGCTAAATGAAATGCTTGATGATATAAGTGGTACACGTGATATGCTTGCGATGTATATAGGATGAAGTGAATTCGATTTATACTAATATAGGAAATATGATTATTACATGATGATATGATATGATAATGTTAATGATGTTGGCCTAGTTCAAATTGGTCTCACTATGGACATTTGTTATGGATAAGAGAAAATCGGCCTAGTTCGAGCTAGTCTCACTGTAGTCATATGTTTGGATCTAAGAGAGCCAAGAGAGGGGGTCAGCTCCCCATTTATGATGGTTTAGATGTATGATATGCAACGTGATATGACATATAGACTATTAGGCTTATGATATGTTAAATTAATTTACGGTTTCTCATTGAGTAGAATGCTCATCCCTATTCAAAATTATTTTTCTAGGCTTAGTTAGTAGCAAAGTTAAATGAATATAAGTTTACTTTGGAAGATTTTCACTGCATTTCCTTTTCCTTAATTACTCTATGTAATTGTCTGAGTTGTAAATTTTAAATATTCTACTTTAGAACTCTACATTGTTATTTAGTTAAATAAACTCTGTATAAAATTGGTTAATAGAAACATAGTTAAGTCTTTAAAATGTGATTGATATTGTTAATTTATGTTTAATATTTAATTAGACTTACTACGGGTTTTAATATGCTTTCCCATTCCTTAGTGTCGACCATGTGCCCCTAGGTTCAGATCGTGACAAGATTCATAAAAGACCCAGGAAACTTGAAACTAGGGCCTTGAATAGGTTTTCACCTAATGATAGCAAATTGACTTGCCCAATTAGGGATGGAAGAGGTGGCACTTCGTGCAAGTAGAGGTCGCATAGATAAAGCCTTTGGTTCACTTCCCCAACTTAAAAAGACTTGGAACATCTTCGATGTTAGAGTAATCTTTAAGGTAGTGCACACCACTTCGAAGAAAAATATCTCCCTGAAGGCATTCAGATGCAACGTTATGGGATTCATATGGTAGTGATTGAAGAGCACCACTATGAAAGGCGAAGGAGGCCAACTCAGTCTAGCGACCATCTGGTTGAAAAAGAACACATAGTTGTAGAAGTCCTTCGGTTACACTTTCAAGGACTTCAGGTCTTCTCTCTTCTCATCCGCTAGAATCCTCTCATTTGGTTTTGGTATATACAGCTTAAACTCATCGTTGATCAGCTTCAAATTCTCATACCAAGACCTAAAGCGTTCAGCCACCATAGTGGTAGCAGTAGAGTGCCACTGGTTCAGTAGAGTGATGAAAAAGTCAACAGCAGTTGTTTTTGGGACCATTTGTGATAATTTAAAGCTAGAAAATATGAAAAATGGCAAGAAAATGCAAGAAACTCAAGCACAATGAGCTCAATAGTGGCAGAAATGCAACAATGAAATAGAGAGAGAGAGAGAGAGAGAGAGAGAGAGAATTCTAAAAGCTTGAAGAAGGTAAAGAAGAAGAAGGCACTATTTATAAAGAAAGGGACTCTAAAAAATCATTCAGCAATCATTAATTCAAATTTCAAAAAGCATATTCAATAGTCATTGAAATTTGATCTAATGATTGAAATCAAAGAGCCCATCTGCTCAATTTACCATTTATTGTCATCCAATGAAAAACTGATAGAAAATGCAAGAAACAAGCAAAGAAACTGAAGCACAATGAGCTCAGCAATGGCAGAAATGCAAAAATGAAACAGAGAGAGAGGGAGAATTCTAAAAGCTTGAAAAAGCTAAAGAAGAAGAAGAAACTATTTATAAAGAAATGGACTCTCAAAATCCATTCAGCAATCATTAATTTGAATTTCGAAAAGCAGATTCAACAATGATTGAAATTTGATCTAACGATTGAAATTGAAGAGCCCATCTGCTCGCTCTATCATATGTTGTCATCTAATGAAAAAATGGCACGGTTACTCACACAGACTTCAGCTTCTAAAGTTCAAAAGGTTTTAGCACCTCTTCACCAAACTATCCCAGCAAAAATTGAAAAAGCTTATTGCATCTCAAATCAAAGAGGTTACTCTGGTTACATTCTACTTCATTGCATATGTTTCAACTAGGACTTAATGAAGCTCCACTTTATTGAAATAGGGGGTCTCTAATAATGAAAAAATCCACCTTAAGATAATTTGGGCCCTGGCCCTAATAATGTAGATCTCTCAAGAAATTTAATATGCTTCACATAAGACCCAACGAGATGGTCAACAAATTAGTTAGCAAGCAAAGAGGGAATATTGTCACCTGAAGAGCACCTCTCCTTCGTTGGGATGTTTACCTCTTCACCAACTTCACCGTCTCCTGGCCTTCGAAGAGCCCTTCATCAAAACATCTTCGCACTAAGGAGTCATAAGAAGACTCCACCCCTTCACCTCTTTGCTAAGCTTAACCATTCAAGCATAACCCAGCACCTTTCACTATGATAGAGCAATCTCCTTTACCCGCCTCACCTGTCCCTTGATAAGAAAGGCTTCTCCAAGTGACAATTGTGAGGATAAGTCCTCTTCATTGTCACCTTGGACGCATGATATGTGTTCTATCCTCATTCATTAGAAGAGATCTCTAAGTATAAATAACAGTCATGCAGTCCATGCAAGGCAGCTACTTCTTCACTCTCTAATCTTCTTTCTTTATACAAAAATTTCTCTCACTCTTAGCATATCAGCATCTTTTCGTCATAGCTATAAATCAATATGGACATAAAGTAAAATTTTTTATCCAAACTTCAATTGAGCACATATATCCTTAAATTGACACCTACATTATTTGATTAGAATAACAATAAACTCATTTTATTAATCAATTTAAATCAAACTTGATTTTGATTATGGATTTTTCATTTAGGCCGAAAATAGGAGAAGGAAATTTCAAACTTAGTCACGCTTCAAACTAATTCAAAACTTATGAAATTAACTCATTTCTAAGCATAAATCAAGCAACTAAAACATCAAAAGCAATTTTTTTTGTGTCATTCAAGTACATAAGCTGAAACATCAAAGAAGAAAAGAGAAGGAAAGAACTCAAAGAAATGGAAGAACAAAGCAAATGTATACTAGAAATAAAAAAATAAAAAAAAATAGAAAAGATCAAGGTTAGTATGGGTGTTTATCTCAAAGAAATTTTCTACCTTTTATTCAAGCCTTGGCCAATTGTTTTTTTAAAAAAAAAAAGAGTGAAGATGAATAGAAAAAATCAAAGAAGTTATTTAAAAGGCTTTCTTTTGGGATGGGTGGAGAGGAATTAACTCATTTAATCCAATGGCCAAGATCATTCCCTTCCTTTGGAAGGGTTAGATTTGAAAAAAAAAAAAAAAAGTAGTGATGCATATTTTTTATAATACCCTGAATTTTCAATTATTTTATAAAATCCTATTTTTGTACGGAAAAGTATTATTTTAATATTTTCCTTATTAAAATAAGAATTGAAGTTATATTTTATTAAATTATATATATTCATACTATTTGAATATGTATTATTAATGGTAACTTTATTTAAATATTATATATGAATATATAATTGAAGAAGTATTATATATTTAGTTATAAAAATATTATAATGGTTGTTTGGAGAATTTATATTTTGATATTTGAATATTAATATTATATTCGATTAATCTAAATTTTATTGTTAATTATATAAATTACCAGAAGTTTGGAATTTCGCTATAATTATTATTATTATGAAAGGTTTATATTAATTTAATTTAATTATTATTATTATTATTATTATTATTATTATTATTATTATTATTATTATTATTATTATTATTATTATTATTATTGTTGTTGTTGTTGTTGTTGTTGTTGTTGTTGTTGTTTTATATATATATATATGTGTGTGTGTGTGTGTGTGTGTGTAAGTTGCAAAATGAAGAAAGAAGAGGAATGGGGGCCATTTGATTGGTTGTGTTAGCCAATCAGATGGCTGAAGCAAAATGGGACATAAACGAAGAGAAGGAGAGAGAGAGAGAGAGAGAGAGAGAGAGAGCTGTGGGCCGGAGGACCACCGTCCGATCGGCAGTGGGCTGCACTACCACCACCAGTGGCTTGCCCACCGTTCGGCGATCTCAAGGGAGGCGATAACACCTCAATCGGGCAATGAACGACAACGTATACAAGGAGAGAAGGACCCGCTGACGTCGAAACTTCAAACCCAGATTCCAGTTGATTTCGACAGCTAAATCGAACAAGACCAGTGTCGCTCGACTCCTCACCTTGAGAGCTTTCGACCAGTACTTATCTCATCCCCTGAGGCTCGCTGAAAGCAAAGATTGGAGATGTGAAAGTTGAATGGTTAAGGGCATTTTTCGGTGAGACGGCGGCGAATGATGGCAAGTGGTGGCTATTTTTGAGATCCTGGCATCAAGGCAAGTCCAGTAGTGTGAAGATTGCCCCTGTCAGCCACTAGCAGCAGCAGCGCATGGCTGGCCGGCAATAGCGATGCATGGGGTCAATTCAGCAGCTCTGTCTCATCATTCTGGTGCGACTCTCGACGTTCATTCGATTGGGAATTGTGAGGTGTCGTTATTTTGGCATCTTCCTAATTCCAAGGGTCTGACTTCCGAGGGAAGTCAGTCAGACGTGTCGTCGATTAGGTGAGTGATACTCCCTAATATGTTATTCTATTTTCATATGCATCTGCATTTACTGTATGTATAAATATATGTATATTATGCATTACTATTGCATAGATGCATGTTAACATTTGATTGTGATTAATGAATTGGTATTTGATATTTCATGATGATTATGGTTGGCGGAAGAGGATCAGGAAGATACAATGCCACTTAGTGTTATCAATATGGTTATGATTATGATTATGATTATGATGAGATTGAGAATATGAGTTATGACTAGTGGATGCTGGCCAAGCCTGCTCATTGCCAGGACCGCTATCAGTCAGGTCAGGGCTACGTGGTGCAGACCAATGACGGCCGGGCCGACTGGACATAAGAGATAGATTATTGGATTCAAAAAGTCAGGATAGGGAGATGACTCCCCATATTGGGTATTAGTGTGGTACTGTAGACTATATCCCATCCTTGCTTAATGGTGTAATTTGTCTGTCTTTGTGATATAGTACATAGCACGAGCATCAGAAATCTATATGTAGGACACTAGTTTAATATATTAGCTAGTATCATTCATTGAGTCGAACGCTCATTCCTGTTCAAATTATATTTTTCAGGTCAAGGAATGAGCTTGTGAAGGGATTGTAGTTGAGTAGAACTGCTAATTGCCCTTCGAAAGTATTTTGTATATAAGTACTGAGTTATGTAAATAATATGCATAATTGTATCATAATTCTAGAATTCCGCAATGTTACCTCTATTACTTGTATTTTATGTAATTATCAGTTACTATGCATATTTCGAGTTGAGACATTATTTGTTAAGCAAAAATCCAATACTATGTTCAAATTGATTTGTATGACATATTTGAGCTAATAGCTCAGTGTGGCTTTATTTGAAAATGTTATTTATTTAAATCTACTTAACGTGTTGGCTCATAACCCTATTGTGTGGTGATTTATCTTTTAACATGAGGTCAGATTTACTATAGGTACTGGTAGCTACATGCATTATCCGTATCTTAATGCCAGTCACGTGCTCTCGGTTCGGGGGTAACATTTTTGGTGATGAAAAGATGACAATTACTTTTCCTTGATTTTTAGTCTAGTGTCGGGTGACAAGAAGTGTCCAATTTCAATGAACTAACAAGCTTTCTTAATTAATGGAATATTGGATAGAAATGGAGCCCAAGTCTACTTTGCTATCACCAAAACATATGCAAGTAGTTTATTAATATATTTAGCATCTTCTTTCCTTTGAGTAAAAAATTAGGCTACAAAGAGATGTGAGGTGGGACGCACATCGCATGCACATGATTTTTTTTTTTTTTTAAGATTTTGTTCCGTACTTAACAATTTAGTAGATTATGCTTTCTAATTTTAATTCAACATATAAAAGCACATCTATTCACGTCAATATATATTATTAACTATAATTAAGCTAATTAAATTATTTAGGCAATCACATACACATGTCTATTAATTAAAATTCAACTTGAGGGTACATATTAGGTCAAGCAATTTGGTTACTCCACTTGATGCAACCTTAAATGTCAAACTCTGAGTAAGCATATGAATTATAATTTGAAAAGGAAAATTTAGGATAGTACACTTGATTGATCAAAATTCAACTTGGCCATGTCCTTAGTAATAACATAATTTTTTATGAACAATGTTGAACTTTACATATCAAATAAGGATTCATCAATATGACAAAGTTAATGAAGATAATTTAAATTTATTGTTTGTTTATTGTAATTTAGATTATGAAACACATATTGAAAGGAGACATGAGCTCGTTTTGAGAATCTTAATAAATAATCTAGTTTCTTAATCAGGAATAATGAGATGAAAATTTTTTGAAGGAATGATAGAAAAAAGCAAACATTTTTCTTTTTTGCCAAAGGGAAGTAAATAATTCTCATATAGAGGGTTTTACCGTTTAACTTTTATTAAGGGAAAATTAGCAAATGAATAAATAAAAGAATAAAAAGAAAAGAGAAAAAGTTTAAAAACCCATATACTACAGTGAGTAGATTCATTTCCTTAAAAAAAAGTACCCAAACTCTAATAGGCACTAATTAGCAATTGCTTTTGTTACTGCTTCTTCATCTTAATTACTTCTACAACCCAAAGTTTCAACATTATATTGCCTTGTAGTTGTATGGCCAAGCCCTTTTTCCTTATCATTCTCAAATTGTCCTTGTTTATATAGATGGAGACCTAGAGGAATTCTTATTACTGCCGTATATAAAAGCAGTTCCACTGTAATCCTAAACGACACCAACAAGCAAAAATCAACCTCCAAAGATAAGAAAGTTGTCGAAAAAGAGGAAGAGATAGAGATGGAGGAGGAGTGTCCCTAGATTCAAGAGAAAGCTTTGTACCTAGTTTTAAAATTCATCCCTCATTCAAGAGAGAGCAACAAGTAATTCTAAAAGAATGGAATCATAGATTGAAGCTTAGGCAAGCCCCTTGAAACTAAGTAAGGAGTAACTGCTGATTTTGGGCAAAATGTAAAAAGTGTATAAAACAAAAAAGAAAGTATAGAAAAGTGAAGAAATGAAACACAACATATAAAAGTAAATAAAACAAAAAAATAGGTAGAGAATGTAAAGAGCATGGTTTTGCATTTGAAAAATAAATTGATGGTGGAGAGTAGCAACTTTGAAAGTAGAAATATGTGTAGCACTTGTGATTTGGACTTGAATCTTGAAGGCTATAGAAAGATTTGGATCTTGAAGGGAAAGATTAAAATTGGGAAAGAAGGTAAGAACTATGCTTCCAACATTCACCGTTTTTAGCATAGTTCCTATTATAGCATGTTCATAGTGAAGAAATATGAAATCATTTTTGCAGTAACAAGCAAGCCTTTTCTTCTATGGAATGAAAGTACTACTTTAACAGCTCTTAGGTGGAAGTGAATATACCCTTCTAGTTTCCATCTAGTAATAAAAGATACTGTAATGTTATGAGTAACATATTGTTCTACATTAGTTGCTTAAAGAGCACATTAATCTAATTTAGAAGATTGAACACATTCTTTTACTGTAGGTCTACGAGTAGAAGTGAGAGTCTTGATAGTTTGAGTGAGAGAAGTATCTTTTCTATAAATATTATAAGGATTAAGAAGAGGCATGAAAGCAGTAGAAATATAAGCATCATTTGGAATATAAGAATATTCTACTAAATTTTCTATTTTGGAGGTTAAGGTCTTTTTGCAAGAGTTTGGGAGAGAAAGAGAAGAAGATAAACATATTAAATTGTTGGGTGTTTTCTAAAGCCATGATTTAAAGTTTTTCTTTCCTTTCCTTCTCTTAATATTAAACTCATGATATCATTTACCATGACAAGTTAGGTTCTGATATTAAAATAAAATCAACAGCAAAATCATCAATAATATTACTCATATTAAATGCCAACTAGATTCTTTTATAATATTATTGAGATATTGTTGAAATCATTAAATAATTTTTTTTTATATTGTTTCTTATGTATAGCATCTTCTATTAAGACAAGTGCAAAGCATGCTTTAATTGTTTTTTTTTTTTTTTTTTGATAAATGATATTATGAAATTAATATTATTTAGAATTCAGAAAAAATAGGAGAAATTTAGAATAATATTTTATTTATGAAAATATTAGAAAGTGAACAAAAAATAAATAATGCAATAAACTGAAGTTATCGGGATTTGAACTCTGGATTCCCTGTTTGAAAATTAAGTATTCTAACCGTTAGACTACTGAAGCCGTATATCACAAGGCTCGAATTACCTAATATGATAAGAAATTTTGCTTTAGTAGCTCTCGTTTGGCTATATTAGTGTGTCTGTGGCTGCATAGCTGCGTAGAAGTAAAGAAATGGCAATGGAGTCGGTTTCTCTTAAGAATGCTATATTTACAATTAACCATAACAGTAATAGTCTCCAAAACAAAAGAAAGAATTCACAAATCAAGAGAAGAAAAAGAAGTTTGTTTTTAATCCAAGATGGGCAACATAGCTCTCGCTTTGCTATTATCAAGAATTACAAACCCTATAATTTTCAAGGTAATCATTTCTTTTTCTTTTTTACCCAAAATATGCTTGAAGTGCTTCTTGACTCTAATGGGTTTGTGTCTTTTCTGCTGGTGACCTAAATGAAACTCTTGTGATTGGTTAGAGCTATGCCTTTAATGTCTTTATAATTTCAAGAATTTTATGGCGTATTTGGTATAGTTCTGTTTATTGAATTCATTTCTATTGATTTTGTGATAAATTTCACATCATGTTTGGAATATGTCTTAAAATAATAGAATATAATTGAATTTTGTTAGGTTGAATAGCGACACAAAACTTAATATAGGATTTTTTTTTTCTTGTGTATAAATTACTCCAGTTCTTGCAAAATTTCCTTTCTTGGTTTGTTACTTAAAAATTGAATTTAGGATTCCAGACATGAAAATTAACCAAATAAAATTGAATTGGTTGAATTCTTGCATTTTATGGATTTCAAAGCGCACTGGAGTGTTTTTTTTTTTCTTTATATATATATATATATATATATATATATATATATATATATATACACACCCATTCAGATGAGTTTCAGCCAACTAAATAAAGTAGGAGGAGATAGTACGCTGTACTAATGGTAATCAATACATTTTTGTTCTTAAAGTTGGTTTTGAAGTATCCATGACTCTGTATTGAAGATTATGTGTATAATCAAGCATTGTTTGAACTGCTTGAATTGGAATGTGCAACTCTACCTTTGATTGTCAGAGTGTATATTACTGTCCAGTTAGTAAGAATTAGTCTTGGTGGACCTTTTACCTAGTTTTCTTTTGCAAGCATCAATTGGCAATTCGGCATCATTCCAGTATTTCTGAATGAATTAATTCTATCTTGCTTATGTGATCTAAGTCGGCTATTTTTTTTTATACTGGTTTGTATATATTGTATGAGGGCCACCATGTGACTTAACATTAACAACTATTTTAAAATAGAGGAACAGTACATTGATTTCATTTGTAGTATGTGTCCCATATAGACTTTTGTGTTATACTGCTAATATTGTCTTGTTTCTTAAAGGATCACAAAGTAATAAGCCATTGTTTGAGAGTTTGACTTGTTTCAAATAGAGCAGGAACAAAATTAATTTCAAGTGCTACACTGCATTCTACTTTTATTTTGGTATTTGACATGGCACAAGTTTTCAATATCTTGAATTATTTACAAAAATAATAAGGATCTTGTTTTTGCCAACACTACACAAGCCGTAGTTTGAAAAATTTTAGTTCTTCCACGAATTTTTCTTCAGGGTGCCAATCAAAGTATTAATCTATAGACCTGAGAAACCCTGCTTATTAGTATTGCCATATTATTTATGATGTGTGGGATTTTTGTTGAACTGAATACTAGAACACCATTTATAAAAAATAGAACTAGGTGTAACAGATTAATTATTCTGGGAAACTTAGAAATATTTTGAACTTCAGGGACAGATCAAGCATTTAAAGAACAACCAGTTAAGAATTGAGATTGGACAAATACATTTTATGAGATCTCGGAAACTTGCCATTTGTATGCACAAGCAGCCTGTGCTTATTGCCTGCCTTATGTTTTTCTGTCAATGCCTTGTATTCCTATCTAGGCAGTTGTCTCCAAGTAGAAGTTGGGCTTCATATGTGTAAGATTTTTTACAAATTTCTTTTGCAATATATTCCATGTTTTATCTTACCCACTCATGGGGAAGCACAACTTGTCTCATGAGATAACATGACTTGTGCTCCACTGTTTTCACTATATTGGATTTAAAACTAATATCACATCATATGATTTGATTTATTGACTATATATAAACCCTATTTTCCTTCCAAAGTATCATTAGACTTCAAGTTTACATGGATAAATAGAACAGAAGACGGCATTAACTAAAGAAGGCTTTTGCTTGTAATGTCGATTGAAATTGTTCATATTAGTGCCATATATGCTGCTATTCTTCTGTACTCTTTTCCATTCACATGACGTTAAATCATTCCTTAATATTGCTGAATTCTGTTGCTATCAATATATCATTCATAAAAACTAATTATTTTCTGTTTCAGATTTTCATGTCTATGCAAAACCTTCACGCCTTTTAGAAGCCACAGAACTGAAAGTTTGCACTGAAAACTCACGAGGAAATGATTTTAAATCTTTCAGTTTAGGTAGATCTCGATCTTTATTCAAGGTCAAGCTACAGACAAGTAATGCCTATGGCTCAAGTTTGAGTGATCAAAATGCTGGAGTATTCTTGTGCTTGATAGATGCAAATGGTGACTCTATATTGCAGAGAATACCTGTGATTTTGAAGTCCAATTCTTCACAACCTGTTGGCATGGTTGAAGGTAATGCACTTCATTTCCAAAGGGGTTCTGTTGATGAATTCACTTTTGAGGGACCAAAACTGGAGAGAATTGAAGCTCTTTGGGTCAGCATTGAATCAGGTTGGTCTTTTCTAGATGTAGGTGGTTCTGATGTCCTATTGGCATATATAGTGGAGTCTGTATTTTGTGCACCTAAATTGTGGAGGATATTTGTAGGGGGCCTATTCACATAAAGCTCAAATACATTCATAAATATAATTATGCCTTCCTTATAATAAAGTAAAATACAGCAATCATGAGTCATGACTTTACCATTTTGGAATCTTCTCCACAAACATACTTGTTAAATACTTAAATTGATATAGGTTCTGGAGAATCACTGTAGGATTAACTCATTTCAGATTTTGTTTGTCTTGAACATTGTAATGATGAGTTTTCCTTTTCTCTGTCTTGAATTTCTAAGTCAGGTCAGTGGAGATTAGGCGGAGTGAGCCTTACAGTTATTAGTGCTTGTCAACCTCCATTAGAAGGAATTGATGGCGAGAAAATTCCGTTTACTACCTTCCAGTATGAATTTGAATCTGATGATGTTTTGCTTGGAGAGGGGAGTGACATATCTGTGGCGGAACTAAGACCTAGTCTTGTTTCGGAATTATCTGGGACTAAGCCATTCAACTTGTTGACTAAAAGCCCTTCGAAATCAACATCAATGTCTGGTGGCAGCATTTCTAATGAGGAAAGCATGAGAGAGTATGCAGATTTGAAACTCTCTTTATTAACTTATGATGCTGCTCTAGTTTTTGTTGGTTCAGTAATAGCAAATGTGTCTGCTGGAGAAAATGAAGCTTTTGCATTCTTCATTGGTGGAATTGCTGGTTTCCTGTATTTGTTGCTGCTGCAAAGGTCTGTTGATGGATTACAAACTTCACTGCAGGTTTCTGTGAGTACAAGCAGGATTGTACAGGTATTTAGAGGGCTAAAAGGGCCAGTATCAGGTTTGGCACTGGCAATAGGATTTACCTCTCTAGCAGTGAAGTATAGTTTTGGTGATCTTCCCATGGTGTTGACCCCAAAAGAACTTTTGGTTGGAATGATGGGATTTGTTGCATGCAAAGTAGCTGTGATTTTGGCTGCATTTAAGCCCATTTCCATGGATTTGAAGGAGAATGAGTGATTCATATATTTTATTTTCTTTTTCAGTTTTAGAGAAATGGAAGATTATAATTTGCACTGAGCATAAGAAGATGCTCCTACTTGTATATAAAAAAAATTTGTCAAAATCTATACTACATATAAAGAGGAAATGACTTATGTGTGAATATTTTAAAAGATATATGCCAAAATATGCTATTTTAAAAAATATTTATCCAAATATGCATTGTTCGGCATTTTGAATGCCAAATTAGTTGTGTCCAAAATTAGTTTGGTATTTTAAATATTGAATTAGTGTTTATTAAGCACTTTTCTTTTGCTTTTTTGCGGGAGTGGGCCCATATACCATAGTTCGGTTTTCAAAATACCGAACTAGTCAATAGTTCGGCATTATGAATGCCGAACTTGACCTGATGCGACTTGTCTTGTCGCAGCAGGCGTGCAGGCTAAGTTCGGTATTTATAATGTCGAACTTAAGTTAGCCAGTCCCATCCGTGCAGGATGGCAGGCATGGGTTCTAGTTCGGCATTATAAATGCCAAACTAGAGCTACGCACCCCAACCGTTGGATCCTCGCGATCCAACGGTTGGGAAGTAATATAGGATATTATTATTTGTTGGCTCTTCCTTCTTCCTTCTCTCCCTCGTTTCAATTTCTCTGCTTCGTTTCTTTCCTCTCTCACAACTCTCTCAACCTTGCTTCAGTTTTTTTTTTTTTTTTTTTTTTTTTCTTGTTGTGAAAGATTAGTAAATATTGATTATTGAAGAAGCTTGAAGAAGGAAAAAAAGGTATATATTATTAATTTAAATATTTGAAGTAATTTATAATTTTTTTAATTAATTTCAGCAAATTATTATTTTCTATAATATATAAGAATAATATTGATGAAAAATAATTATTGCTATTTTTTAGGTGATTATAACAATATTCAAATTTTTGAAGATATTATCCACGAAAAAGGTAATTTTTATTTTTAAAATTATATTAAGGCAGTATATTAGATTGATTATTATATATGTTGTTTGTATAATTTGTATTGTATAAGATTTTTTTTGTCAAATAATATTTATTTTTTGCATGTAAAAGTCTTTAGGGATAAAATGATTGCTTAAAATTTGTTAATATATTTTTCAAGTTCACCTCTTAATTACTTGAAATATAAATATAAAATAAAATTAAACATTGTAATTTATTTAAGTGTTAAGGTAATAAAATAAAAAACTAAATAAATATTCCCTTTAAAAGCATCATAAAATATTAATTAATTTAATATAATTATATAAGATTAAAAATATTTGTTAATAAATTCAATTAATATTAGTAAATAATATAACTTAATTTAGGCTATAAATATTTGTTAAAATATATATTTGTTAATTTAGGCGATAAGTTAATTAAAATATATAATTAATATGTAATATATTTGATTAGCTCAATTAAAGTATATTAAATTTAAATAATAAAAATATATAATATCATATTATATATGTTATTAATTAAGTTAAAAAAAGTATAATAAATAAGAAAAATTTTAACTGAAATATTTTATTAATGTGTCATCATAAAATATTAATTAATTTAATATAATTATATAAGATTAAAAATATTTACTAATAAATTCAAGTAATATTAGTAAATAATAGAAATTAATTTAGGCAATATTAATTAATTAAAATATATAACTAATATGTAATATATTTGATTAGCTCAATTAATTGAAAAGTGAACTAATTAAGAAAACTAATTAAATTATAATAATATTAAAAATATATAATATAATATTATATATGTTATTAATTAAGTTAAAAAATAAGTATAATAAATAAGAAAAATTTTAACTGAAATATTTTATTAATGTGTATAAAATTAATTTCATTAATGTATGTGAAACAATATAAATAAAAATATTTGTGAAATAAAAAGTTATGTGAAATATTAATTTATAGGAAATAAAAATAGTATTGAATCAAAAAATTATAGTGAAAATAAAATAAAGTAATTTATTTGTAATAATAATATTTTTATGCGAAATAATAATTTATGTTAGAAACTATAAAAATGTCTAATGGAATTTAATAATATAATAAAAGAGTATAAATTAACTTAATTTATTATATATCAGTTAATTGTATTATATATTTAACATATAATATAATTAATGAATTTAATAATTAATTCGGTTAAGTATAATTAATGAAATATGAAATTTTTTTGATACTATAATAATATATATAATATTTAATATTATATGAAGAGTATAAAAAGCTATATAAAGTATTAATTTTTGAACATAATAAAAGTTATATTTTGATGAAGTGAATTTGTTGTAGAAAATGGAATTAATTTTCAAATATGACTAAACTATAATTCCTAAAACGCAAATCTTTAGAATTATTATTAATTATTATTATTATTATTGCAAAAATTATATATATATATATATATATATATATATATATATATATATATATATATATATATATATATATATATATATCAAAAATAATAATAATGAACAAATAAAAATAATATTAGAATTCAAATTTGTGTAATGATTATCTTGTATAAATTATAGAATGATAAACAGATTTAGAAAGTGGAATTATTTGACAATGTGAAAATCATAAATCCTAAATTTTAAATATAAATTTGTAAATCATAAATTCTAAAATGTCGATCATACAGATCATGCTACAAATTAATTTTTAGCATATTATGAAAAAGTAAAAGTAATTGCACTGATATTAATATAAATAAATATTGTTACTTAATTTTTTTATTTAAAATTCATTATATATAATAATGCTAATAGATATGGCTGAATCGATACCAATATATTTTTACTGGGGAGGTGAAGTGATACGCCGTGACTATGAAGTTGATTATATAAATGGGCAATGCAATATGCTCCAAGTTCATCCTGTACAGAAAATCACAGAGATGCTCCACATTGTTCACTCAGCCACAAATATAGATTGTGAACAATATTTTATCAATTCAATAATATTTAGGGTACATATAAGAGTGGTAAATGGAGTTGTCTACCAAATGGCAGAAATATTGGAAGACGATGATGTAGAATGAATGTTTCAACATATAGATATGTTTAGACAGGATTTGACGTTTTTTGAGATTTATGTTGGTATTAGTCAGAAGACAGCAAATGATGACATAAATGAGGATGATGGGGAAGAGAATGTAGATGGGAATGGAGAAGATAATAATGCAAGTGCACATGATGATGCAGAGGGATCAGGGGCAATGTTTTCACATGTTTTTGAAGAGGACGAAGATGACGAAGATGTCAAAGAAGATAACAGTGATGGTGCACCAAAAGAGTCTAATAAAAGCGATGAAAATATGCTCTATGAATTAAACGATTCTGACTCTGAACATTCTGCTTTTGGAGTACATGAGGTGGAGGCATATACTGTAACTAATAATGCAGTCATGAATGTACCATCACATTTTTTTAGCTACAACTCAAATGAGTTTGTAGATTTTGAAGCAATGCGGGTACCAGATGCAAATGAAAACATGATAGATTATGGTGATGGCTTATATAAATGTATGCTTTTTACCAACAAAAAAGAATGTAAGCTTGCAATCCAACAGCATGCAATACAGTATAATTACGAGTATTGCTCAAAAGAATCTCGGGAAGAGACATTTGTATGGATTTGCAAGAGAAAATCTAGTGGTTGTAATTGGCGAGTACGGGCAAGAAAGCTGAGGGATGACAGTTGGTGAAAGATAAGCCAATATGATGAACCACATACGTGTCTGAACACAGGCAGTACATCATATCATAAACATTTATCTGAAAATGTTATTGCTAATCTTGTGGCACCCCTTGTGACAGAAATGCCTTCAATTAAGATTAAAGCTTTACAAGTTACAGTGAAAGATCAATTAGACTATGAACCATCTTATAGAAAGACATGGAAGGCAAAACATATTGTAATTGAAAAAACATTGGTGATTGGGATGAGTTATTTTCTCATCTTCAACGGTGGTTGTGAGCAGCACAAGCAACCAATCCCAGTACCCATTACATTCTTAATGATGAGGAGCATGTTATTAACAACTGCATTGATCCAACTTGTTGTGTATTTGAACGCATATTTTGGTGCTTCAAGCCATGTGTTGATGAGATGAAAAATTGCAGGTTTGCTCTCATCATTGATGGCACTTTTTTGTATGGAAAGTATAAAGCTGTTTTATTGTGTGCATCAGTTCTAGATGGTGATAATTATATTCTTCTTGTGGCTTTTGCTATTGTATAGAAAGAGAATAATGACAACTGGGATTGGTTCATGACGTGCATACGGATGCATGTTACTAGCAACCAAAAATTATATGTTATTTCTGCTCGGCACAAGGGCATAATAAATGCAATGAAAGGCAATTTATGGAAAATGTGTCCCCATTGATATTGTATCCGTCACGTGGTCAGTAATTATAATACAACTTTCAAAAATGCAGAAATGAAGAAATTGATACAAAATGCAAGTATATCATATATCATCCAAAATATTATAGTTGTATGTATTACCTGAAGTTGACTTTTATTGTGGTAATATTAATGTGTAATATTTTTTCTTTTCATAGCATATGAAGTACAAAAGAGGAAGTTCGCCAAGATGCGTAAGGAAATTACCCAGTTGGACAAACCGTCATTAGATTGGCTAAAGAAGATACCATTGAAACAATGGACGCTTTCTCATGACAACGGGTATAGATATGGAAGTATGACATCGAATATTGCCGAATCTGTAAATAGTTTTTTAAAAGATGTTAGAGCATTGCTTATCGCCTCGATGGTGAACAAAATTTTTTTGAAACTTGTTAGTGCATTTGACCATTTTAGAAGAGAGTATGAGAAGGAAATACTCGAGGGGCACAAATACACCCGTTTATGTCGAGATAAGCTATTTATATGGAGTAGACGGGCGAATGGTCATGAAGTGTAATATTTTAATAGAAAAACTGGTGAATGTCAAGTGACTACTGATCGACAAAATTAGAGAGGAAAGATTAAGGGAGGCAATGTACAGGTTGTGGATTTGGCAAAAGGTGAATGCTCGTGTGGCAAATTCCAGCAATATAAGATTCCTTGCTTGCACGCCATTGCATGCTGTGTGAAGAATGGTATTGATTATGAACATTACATTTCTCCATTTTACAAGTTATAATGTTCATTGAAATGCTGGGAATCACACTTCCATCCCCTTGGTCATCCAGATTATTGGTTAGAATGTGAAGAATTGCCTTTGATACCTAATAAAGAATGGTTGCGTGGAAAGGATAGACCAAAATCCACAAGGATCAGAACTAAAATGGACTGCCAAGTAAAAGAGAAAGCTAGTTATTCATGTAGAGTGTGTGGTGAATCTGGCCATAATATTAAAACATGTCCAGTTGCAAATAGTAGGAGTAGGCGCTAATAAAATGTTATTTTCAACTTGTATCTTAATATGATTAAGATTTTATAACATACTTACATGTGATGGTGTTAATTAGATGTGTTGATATTGTTATACCATTACTTTCATTATATTTATGTTTTATTTAATGTGAGACAAGCAATTTGATGGTCTTTATAAAACCCTGTGATAGGTGATAATGACATTTTATACTCCTGGTGATATATTCCGTGCATGCGGTCGACATTGGTCACTTGATAATGATTTTCTTTATCCTACTGATTGTTTATCTGATATTTATCTTATTAATGAAGACAATGTTATATGATATGTCATTGACCATATATTAAGTTTGATGTAAAGTCTATTAACAATATATTGTAATCAAATGATAAATTAATGAATAATTATATTACCGTTAATAATTATGCTCGACACTATAACTTAAAGTAATTGGTATTATGTTCTACTATTTTTTATGAATGACGTTATCTCATATGTATTTGCATTTTTTTTTTCAATTGAGCTATGCTATCATTTTATCATTTATGTTGTACTTCACCAATATAAACACTATGAAAGTTTCATTATCATTTCTTATGGTTTCATTATATTTGTTCAGGTATGGAGGGTGGACATGCTGCAAATCGTATACATCTTGGACCATATGACACTTCATTATTGGACATACAGGATGTTCACCGATCAGGTGCTATATGGGTTGATCAGGGCACTGCCCCACCATTGTGATGCAGGCGTAACACATTAGTATTGCGTGATTTTGTGGTTGATGAACGTGTAATTCCGCGATTACACCTTATTGGATTTTATGGCATGGTTAGGATTGGTTATTTTATGTTGGATCACCATCTTATCACCGCACTAGTGGAGAGATGGAGACTAGAAACATACACATTCCATTTTCCATATGGAGAGATGACTATCACGCTTCAAGACGTTGACATACAGACTGGGTTGCCTATAGATGGTCATGCAGTGACTGCATCCTCACACGTAAATGGGAGGGATTTATGTCAGAGACTTTTGGGTGTAGAACCAGATGGTAATGCAATTAGAGGAAATAGATTGTCACTTAATTGGCTGAATGCTACATTTGCCACTCTATATGATGATCCTACTGAGATTGAGATAGATGCATATATACGAGCATTTATACTTCGCCTTATAGGTGGTGTTTTGTTTACCATAGAAGCTAATAGCCGAGTTCACTTGATGTGGCTATCTCTCTTGGAGGACTTTGACCGGGTTGGTCAATATAGTTGGGGAGCTGCATGTTTGGCATGCTTGTACAGTGAGTTATGTTCAACATCACATCGAGATGCAACTGAAATTGCGGGTCCATTATTTATATTACAACTATAGGCGTGGGATAGACTTTTCATAATTTCACCCCGACTACATGTGCGAGTTTCACCGAGAGACTCTTCACTTGGGCAACGGTAAGCAAGAATAAATATTTTAAAAAAATATTTTTATGAATTATATCTAATTAATCTTATTTTACAGATGGAGCAACCCGCGACAGGTTACTGAAGTCAGTACACATGTTGTACACGACATTCGCTACAAATTTGATATTATACCTGACCAGCAGGTATATTTAAATCAATCACTATAATAAATTTAGGTTATTGCAACAAAATAATTTGTCACAATGAAAGCTATTTTTGTGATAATATATTTTTTTATGATGAATTTAGCTTATCACTGGGTTGATTACAATAAATTTGTCTTAATAAATTTATTGCAACAAAATAGAATTTCATCACGATAAAATATAACATATTGTGACAAAATGATTTTGTGACAAAAATTAATTTATTGTGATCAATTATTTATCAAAAAAAATATTTTGTCACAACAAATATCATTCTATCACTATATAATAAGTTATATAGTAACAAAATAAGATAATATAAAAAAAAGTTTAATTTTTAAAAAAAAAATTTTATAATCGGAAAAAAAACAGTAGATTGAAAAACTAGATTAAAAAAAAAATCTGAAAATTAAAATTACTGGTATATTAAAAAAATGGTTTAATTCCTTAAAAAACTAATTAACAGGTTAAAAAAAAATTATTATACTAACTAGAAATCCGATGAGAAACAACAAGAAATTTGTTATTTGAGATTTGATAATGGCAGAGTTTTATTTTTTTTTGGCTATTAATAATAAGAAAATTTTATTCTGAAAAAAAAAAGTAAAAATTTGTTAAATAATAAAACCAATTAATTTGTTCTTTTAACTTGATAATATATCTACAACAAATAAAATAAGAATTAGTTATATTCTTACCAAATGTTAATTTTTTTTAATCTCTTGGATATATATATTATTTTTAGAATTAATAGTAAAATTTTAGTAATGTATAAATTAATATAAAATTAGAGTTTTTATTTTATTTATTTATTAAATTTAAAATTTTTACGCTATATGAAAAGTATGTATTAGTCACAAGTATATGATTACATATTTTAAATTATTATTATATTTTTATTAAAGTTTGAAATTATTAATGATTTACTAAATTGAATATGCGTTTATTGAAAATTATTTTTGATTGTTAAAATGTGTAATATACGTCAATATTTCATGTAGATGATTTGATAGCCATATGATGATGAGATATTGAAATCACTCCCTTAATACTGCCTCAATGGACAAAATATATGGCAAGCAGTGGTCCCAATGATTTGCTTTCACATTGTACAGTGACACCAGCCGGACAGAGTTCTTAGACAATTTGGACAAATACAATGTATACTGCTGCGGCTACAACAACCCAGAAGGCTTAAGGGCATTGACTTGCGTTCTGGTACAGGTGACTGGCATGTGTACTATCAGCAATGGATTATGATGTGGAATGATCGACATTAGCGAATCCGTGCAGATGTGCCATGCGACACACGGCCACAATACCATTCGCAGTATATGGAGTGGTTTAGAAGGGTAACAAGGAGATATATATCTCATCAGGGTGGCTTGTTTAATGCAATGGTTAGTCAATGAAGAAATTAGGAGTAATTGATTATTCAGTACATGTTTCACTTAAATATAATCTTAGCATGTTATATATTTTGAAGTAAATGTTAATTTACTTCATTTTACAGATATTACTAATAATGTATTTATTGCAGAAAGATGCTGTGGAGAGAATTCGTATCACAAATGATGTCGGCACAATACATCAGATTAATCAAACTATGTTTGATACATTAGCTGAGGAGGAGCGAATTGTGATCGGACAACCTCCGGATCCAGAGCAAGTGCTAGAACAGCATCAGTCAAATGTCGGTCAAAGTGAACCACGAGCCCGACGACATTCTAATAGGAGTGCAAACCAAAGGCGATGAACGAGTACATCTATTCATCCAAACATATTATGCCCAATTGAATTCCATAATGTGCCCACAGGTCGCCACCAATAAAGTCAGTATGATGAAAATAGGTTTCCTCCTTCCACCTCAACTAGATTCGAGTTTGGTAGTTCATCAAGAGCTCAGCCACCCGAGGTCACACCTGAGATGTATGGACAGTCCCAGACCTCCTCTTCGTTCGCATAGTTTGCATCTCTGTCATTTTAACCGAACCCATATGGTGCGTCGTCTTCTGCATCATGCCTTGGGTAGGGGCACAGTGGGATGGAACTCCCACATAGCAAATGCAATATTTAGGCGGATTTTTCACTCCAACAAATACGTTTGCACCTGCTTTTGGACATCCATTTGCTACACCAACATATACTCATACTCCTATACCATATCAACTTCAGGATCAAGAGCACGATGCTACTGCTGATGAACAACAAACTAAAGTGTAGCCAATCGCAGTTCAACCTAGACGTACTCCTCCACATGATCGTAGGCCTCCTCCTTGTGGGACTGGAGGTGATCGGTGTCACGTTCAAGGGGGATGCAGACGACGTGGAGGGCATTAGTTTTTTTTTTTTTAATGATAATTATACACTTGGTATAATATTTATTTGTATAATTATATATGCATATTTTATATTATATTTATAAATTCTCATTGCATTCTCTGTTGATGGTACAATATGTTATTTATTTGTTAATCGACATAATATCATTCCACAATACTAGCCATATATTTTTCAATATTTGCATATATATGGTAAGCTAATATTATTACAATAATTTTAATATTACTAAGTTAATATATTATTACAACTAATTTAATATGATACATAACACTTAATAAAAAAAAATTTATATTATTCTTATTACACATCTATCAATTTAGTTATTTAAATATTTTAAAAGTGAAATTATTTAAATATTGAAAAATCGCATATAATTTACAAAAACTTCATATAAATTAACATAAAAAAATTAATAAAATATAAATTAATGCATAGTTTAGTTTTTTTTTTTCAATTTTTCAATTTTAATTATGTAATAACAAGAAAATTAATAAGCAAACCCAATTTTTTCCATTATTATTTGTAGATTAGAACAATTAAGGACACAAATAAATTCTAATATTAAGCAAACAAAATATTATTAACATAATCATGCATTTATATGTTATTTACCTCTTTTCATGTAAAATTTCTTTAAAAATTCAAATATTTTTTTAATATGACCTACAAAAAAATATTAATATTTTTCGTTCATATTTATAATTATTTATAAAAAATAAAATTCTCAAATTTCTACCCATTAATTAATATTAATATTTTATATTATTATTATTGTTATAATATTAATTATTATTATTATACTTTACACATTATTTTATTAAATTACTTAAATATTTTAATGCCCATTGAAAAATAGCAATTCATTATACAAAATAAACTAATAAAATTTATTAATAAATTATGTCATAAAATATAAAAAATAAAAACATATAATTAAAAAAGTTATAAGAAATCAATTATTAACAAAATATGCTATAACTAACTTATTATCTAATAATAATAATAATAAGTACTGTTATTTTATTCGTATTATTATTATTTTCATGCCCAATTATATTCATAATTTTTATTATTTTAGATATTTTTACTTTAAATATTTTAACACAATACTAAAAAATTACAAACAATCAATTATATAAAATAACAAAAAACATTTTAACAAAATAATAACAAATATTATCACACAATTACAAAATAATAAAAAATATATATTATTATCTTATGTTATTTTCAAATAAATAAGAAAATAAAATTTATCTCTTTCAATTAAATTTTTTAATTGTTCTAAAAATATATATCATTTCTAAATTATTATTCATTTATATTTAAAATTATTTGTAACAAAAAATAATTTAAATATTAAATGAAAAATATATAAATTATTTATAATATTAAAAATAAAATTTATTTTTATTTTTTTCCTATTCTTCTTCTTCATACTAAAAAAAAAGGTTTGAAGGTTAGTCTCATCTGGGAAACAAAAAATGAAAAAGCCAACTAAAGTTTGAATAAGGCAGCGGAGTGGGTGGGCAGTGGTGGGTGGCATCGGAAATTGGGTGACTATAAGTTTGGCATTTATAATGCCGAACTTAGCTTGCACGCCTGCGACGACAAGACATGTCTTAGCAGGTCAAGTTCGGCATTGATAATGCCGAACTATAGCTAGTTTGGTATTTAAAATACTGAACTATGGTGCACGAGCCCCACACCCGCAAAAAAGCAAAGAAAAATGGTTAATAAACACTAATTTGGTATTTAAAATACTGAACTAGTTTTGGACACAACTAATTCAGCATTTAAAATGTCAAACAATGCATATTGGATAAATATTTTTTAAAATAGCATATTTTGGCATATATTTTTTTAAATAATCACACATTAGTCAATTCCTCACATATAAAGGGGGCTTAGGCGAAGATTTGAGTGCACAAAAAAGATTATGATTTCTATTAATCTTTTTTAAAAAAATCTTATTATATTTGACTGAACACAATATATATATATATATATATATATATATATATATATATATATATATATATATATATATATATATATATATATATATATGACTTATTTTAAAATATAATTTAATATGTAAATATTTATATTTTAAAGATTAGTATAAATATTATATGATGTGTAAATGATTTAAATGAACATTGCATGATTTTATTTTTTAAATTATGGTACATATTAGAAAATAGAACTTCTTTGTATTATATTAGTGTAAGTTTTTTTTTTTTAATTTATTTAGTTTTCACTTTTGACCAATTCTTTCATAGTAAATACTGAAATACATCTTGATGATGCAATATATAATTATCCATAATTAATATATATCTACATTATTTATTGTTTGTCCATGGACTTAACTGTTTTATTTTAAAATGAAAATGATATTTCTCATTTTCAGCTGGTGTTAGTGATATTCTTGACAATATGATTTGTTTTTTTGTATGTTGTCTTGTTGTTATTTTTGCATATATAATATTTCTATTAAATTTTTCGCATACCATTCTTGTTAAATTACGTAGTCCATTAGATGTATCTAGATTAATAAGCAATATCATGGGGAATTAATTTTTAGTTTCAACTTATGAGATGATAAGTTATTTAGTAACAATGTGTTTATAAACTATTCTTTTGTATAATTCATACTTTTTTCTTGTTATATTTGATATTACTGCACAATCTTATTCCTCAATCTCTCTATTTAGTTTAAATAGAATTTTTTCAAATTTGAGAAAACTGAGCATTTAGAAATTTTACAAATAAAATATTTAAATTTAATTTGATTCTTTCTAATTGCATAATCAAATAATGCACTGAATTGTGTGAAAAAGTATAATATTTTTAGAATAAGTGGTAAAGCTCATGGGTATGGTGTTGTATTCAGAGTTTATATTTGTGTGTATTTGTGCGAGTGTTAGTGTCAACAAGTAACAGAATAAATAAAAAGTAATTTTTTTTAATTTATGATGATTCAACTATTCAATATAAAATAAATATAAAATGAAGACTTTTTTAATTCAAAGTAAATATAAAATTTAATTTAAATTTTATCTTTTCTAATTTTATTAAAAATTTACTTATTTATATATTTTTATATTTGTATTAAATATTTTGAACTTAATTTATTTATTTATCTATATTTATTTTTTAAATATCATACTTTTATCTTTTTATTTTTTGAGCAAAGATTTTCTTTGATATAAGTTGAAATTTTTATGATAAAAGGATTTAATAGTTTAAACTTTTGATTAGTTTCTATTTTCTTAGCAAATAAAGAGAAAATTAAAAAGTAACTATAAATCAATTTTTTGCTGTTAATAGACATAAAAAAAAAGACTATCGAATTTAATCATACCTTAACAAGTGTAAAAATTATTGATTCATTTTTATTTTTTTTTATCAAAGGAGAGATTTTATATTGTTTGGCAAGCAAAAGAGCAAGTCTTTTGTTTATTATTAATATTATTTTTGTTCTATTGGATTTGTTCATTAAAAAATATAAAATAATAGTTTTGTTTAAAAATAAATTTTCAAAATTGTTCACTAATTTTCCATTTTCTTGCCTCTAAGAAAATACTTTGCTAATTAATATAGTATATGTCATGACCAGAACCCAAGCGCACATGACCGACGCTAGGACAAGGGTGATGCACGTGGCTACTAGTACCCGTAGTAAGCCTGACTACTGATGAAACGGCAAAATTATCAAGTGACAGCTGTAACTCACAAAACTAGGACTATAGGCCCACATGTTAAGTAGAGCCTGAACGAACATTAAATCATAAACAGTGCCACACATGGCAATTATATCAATCATCTCATCACAAGGTTCTTATTTAACAAAACATCTCAATTAGCCTAAAAGATAGTAAGAACTTATAAAATAATATAGAATTACATATATAAGGAAAAATAATAATGTAGAGTACTAAAGAGTTAGTATACAAATTAATATAAATTAATTACATAATTGAATAATAATATAAATTTCACTATCGAGGGATGAAAAGCAGAAAATACTCAATTAAAACTTCTTCACAAGCTCATCATGCATCCTTGGGAAAAATATATTGAAAAGGAATTAGTGTTTGACTTAATGAGTTATATAGTGCTAATATAACTCACTAGTCAAAAATTTCAAATGCTAATACATATGCCAATTAGACAAACAATTCACATAATCAACTAAGAATGGGAATCGGTCCATAGGAACCATGCTAAACCTCAACATGAGGAAGTCAATCTCCTATCAGTCTCTCTTTTTTCAAATACTGTCTCTTAAATCCAATAGAGTCATAGCTGTTACTAGCTTATGCCACACAGCTCTGACCGGATTGGCAGCAGCTATGGCCGATGAGCAAGATAGCCGTCATCCACAGTCATAGCTCATCACATCATCATCATCATAATAGATTTACCCACCTATGTGGTCGCTATGTCATTCCAATCCTATTTAACATTTACAAATAATATGCAACATCAATAATAATGAACAGTCACATACAAATGCCAATATGCTAAATTATATTCATAATGCACAATTATATATATATATATATATATATATATTCAAGTGAAATATTAATTAAATAATAAAATGGAAGGTTATATTAAACTATATAACTCATAGATTTGATGAAACTCAACTAGTCCTCCTCGAAGCCCGATATCTGATAGTTGAAAAGACGATTGAGACACCAGAATTATAGAACTGAAAGATTATTAGAAAACTAACCACTCAACTATAATATACTCAAATAACTCTAAAGATTTTGCTGAAATTTTGGTAGAGTTTCCCGTATAACTTGGACTTATCTCCCCCTGAAATACAAGAACACGTAGTTCTAAATTACATTCACAACTCTATAAAACCTAACATAATGATAATGACCCCTCCCTATATCTACAACTCGACAAACACATAATTTCTAATTCAAATCTCC
This sequence comes from Reutealis trisperma, assembly GCA_947687605.1. Lineage (NCBI taxonomy): Eukaryota > Viridiplantae > Streptophyta > Magnoliopsida > Malpighiales > Euphorbiaceae > Reutealis > Reutealis trisperma. The sequence continues at coordinate 607,451 of CANTUT010000345.1, read as the reverse complement.
AATCACATAACTCAATTACATATACAAATAAAAAGAAGATTATTAATATATTTATAACATCATCCAAATTAATGAATTATAAAGATAAAGTAAGAATAGTTCCACAAATTATCCATATATACAACATTCCTTATGATAAAATGATTTCAGTTAGTAAACCATTCGATTTAATATAATTTAATTCTTTACTTCAATTCTCTCTGTAATATTTACATAATTATGATAAATTCAATTCTTCAATAAACTAAACTTAAAATTACAAAACAGTTTAATTCATTATAAATATTATAAAATTAATTCGAACATCTTGACACCTTAAATTTCTTTATAACATAAATTACAATTCAATCTAAAGTAGTATAAAATTAAATTCATAATTTATTATTTATAAGACTATCTAAGATTTCAAATTAATATTCATTTCATTCATAATATAAAATTATTATAATTAAATCTAAGTTACTAATACTCAAATATATAATTAATTAAAATTATCAATATTACAAATTTATCTCAAATAACTTCATAAAATTTCATAACAATTATAAATTCACAAATTTAATGCTAGAAACATAAATTAATCTAGTTAAATTCAATTTAATTACTTATTATAATAACTATGTATATTAAACCAGACACAAAACAATTCAAGCTTCCTTTTCATCAACTCCATAATATGATAATAATAATAATAACAATTTTGTCAATTAATTTCAAGAATACAACATAACCCAAAATATATATTTTTAACATAAAACAATTTGAAATCGAGAAAACAATTAAAATTTGAGGGTTTTGAAATTACCCAAGTGCAATTCTATCAAATGAAGGTCAAAAATTGCATCAAGAGGATGAAACGAAGTTGCTAGAATTTGCTCCGTGCATCACCACCATGTCCCATCGCTGGAGCACCACAGGCTAATCACGTGCTGCTGCTATTGGTGGTAGATTGGGGAGAAAACCACATCCCCAGGTGCGCCTCGATGTCAATGGCTTAGATCTAGCCACCATTCTCTGCCACTTGTTGCTGGTGATCGAAATTGAACCTCAAAGGTTTGGTGGTCCAAATCTTAGATTTACAACTCCGATGAGCGATCATTTGCAAATTAGATACCAAATTGAAGCTCTCATCGAGAGGAGGAGAACGACACCAAAATCATGATAGTCCGACATTAGGATCATTTGAATTGAGGTCGAAAGCTAACGACGCTAGAAATGCCTCCTCCTAATCATGCGCCGCCATTGCTCACTAGTTCTATTCGCCATTGTGAACCCTCAATTCTGCACCTCATCATACAACCGCAGCTTAACACCTACTAAGTTTTGTATACTAAACAAAGCTAATACGGCGGTCCAGCTAACTAGTTAGTTGGAGGGGCTGCTAATAGCAATATGTGTTTTATGAGCCATATAATAGTTATGTAATTATAGATATTAATTCCCAATAGCATAATATATATACTCATAATGTGAAAAGGGTTTCATATTATTGAATATAGTTCTTAAGTATTTGTAAGAGGATATATTCTCAAGTTTGAGAATATGAGAGACAAATCGCTCTTGTACAAATATTTTAAATATGTTCATGGTTATAGGATTAATGACTAGGCATCATTAATTCCGAAAGATCATCACCTCTGTTTTTTTTTCTATAATTAGTATGTGATACGGATAATTACAGAGATAGTGAGTCTCATACTGCTTGACATGTGATGTTGATATAAACACGTAAATATTCATAGGATGAATAGTCGAACTGTAATGTTAGATGATAATAATATGGAGTTTTACTACTTGTCAATTATTTATCATCTAGGTCATAATAGTGTATATAGTCCTTTGACTTGAGGGACACTAAATCTCATACATAGGTAGTTAGAATTTATTACTGCTTACATAGACGTACTATTCATGTACAAATATATGGCATGTGATAGTTCTAATTTGTTATGTATGGAGGTAAGTGATCGCTAAGATAGAATTCATTACCTTGAGTAAACGAGGTTAAGATTCTATGCTATCTGGTTGTTCTTGATAACTAAAGTTTCTGGCCAGAATAGTAAGATTCACTAAAAAGAGTTTCTAGTAGGAATCTAATCTCATTAAGAATTAGAATCAAGATAAAGACATAGAATTGAGGCACATTAGGGTTTAACATAAACCATTACCTTAGCCAGATTGAGATCTTTAATGAAAGGATTTTAGTGCATGATAATTTATGATCGATGGTTTATATGATTTTTAAAGTTATCAACTATAAACATTCATTTCTAATTAGGTAGTCATGATACAGAATGCTACTATCATGACTTATGGGATAAAGTGTGAAGAAGGGAATTTCACATTAGTAGAGAAAAATATATTCTCATTCCCATTGCTAATTAAACATGAACCTAGAAAGTCACACACCCAATAGTGATTACCTTTCAAGTATAAAAGGTTTACCATAATAATTAATTAAAGTGTTTAATTAATTGATTAGTGGTAAAATGATTAAACATGTAATTAAATTTATAAGGACCCTAGTATGTCCTGATGTTTAATCTGTGAAGGTTTCTATTCAATTAAATCTTAATTTGTATATGATACAAATGAGAAAGATTAAATTGAAAATTGATTTGGACTAAATCAAAGACTTAATTTTAAGCTTAGTAAAAACCCTTAACACATGAGATGTAACCTAAGCCCATATGTGATATGGAAAAGAGCCAATTTAGGGGGTTAGTGAAAATTCACTATTCATAAGCCCATGTGATGGGTTTAGAGATTAGAAAATTTTCTACTAAGGTTAAAATTATAATTACATCTTTTAGCTAATAGAAATATCCATTTTACCCCTAAAGAATAAAACAGTCATTTCACCATTTGAAGAAGCAAAATCCACCTTTGCCCCTTCATCAAATGATGAGCTAAAAGGGTGTTATGGTCATTGTGAAGACTTAAGGGTTAAGTCTTGGAAAGAATATAAAAGTGTGAGGCCTCGCCCGAGCACTGGCCTGGTCCGCTAGAGGGAACCAAGATGCTTATTCAAGTTTAGGCTCACAATGGAACCCTCGGGTTTGGATTTGATTGATTTTGAAAATAATTTTTAGGAGTCGCCACCCTAATTTATTTTAAATGGGAAAATTAAGGAAAAACCCAATTGACTCCAATTTATTAATTTTTCAATTAATTTACCCAAGGATAAAAATCACTAATCTCGAACCAGATTGAGTTCGAGAACTAGGTTTTTGGTTTTAAATAATCTAAATTTGACTCTTAAGTTTAATTTGACTTAAAAATTAGATTTCATGAATGACATTTATAAAATGATAATAGTAAGTAATATGCATGAATATGATATGAGTGTAATGAGAAAATAAAAATGAGACAGTGATAAAATACATTAATTAAAAAAAAAAAGGGGAAAGGAGGTTGATTGGGATTTGGATTTGAGGTTTGGATTTAGATTCCAAACGTGCCTACGTACCCTATTGAATGGGGATCAAAGCCCATGTAGTTCGTTCCATGGTTAAGTAGAGGGGTTTAGGAGTTGATCAGATTGATTTTGGTTTGGGTGTGTTGAAAGTGAGGAAAAAGGCTGATACCTTGACTTTTGGTGGACGAAGAGTTTTACCAGACCGAAGTTTTATTTTATTGGGACGGGGTGATTAGATGGATTGGAAGATTAATTAATTAATTAAAATGATTAATTAATTAATATGATGAAAGGGATGGATGGATTAATTAATTAAAAAGATTAATTAATTAATTTGGATGAAAAGTGAATTGAGAAAAAATGATTAATTTGATTTTTGAAAAATGAATATTTTTGAAAAAAGACTGATTAATTAAAAAAATTTAGTTAATTAAAAAGATTAATTAACTTGGTTAGGGTGAGGTAATTAATTAATTAAAAAGATTAATTAATTAATTAGAGAGTGATTGGAGGGAGAAGAAGAGAGGAATTTGAGGATAGCAATCTACTCAAATTCAAGAGGTGTGAAGAAATGAGAAGTGAAGGGGGGTATTTATAGGAAAAGTGAGTGAAGGTAGTTTAGATAATGAAAATGTGAAAAGACCATGAGGGGTAGGGCTAGAAATGGCTGAAAATTAGACTAAAATGGGTAAAAGGGTCATTTTCTGCACAGGTGGGGCCCATAGGATGGTTAGAAGATTGTAGAGCCTGGTGCGGCGCCGCACCAGGCCTGTGCGGCGCCGCATCAGGAATTTGCGGTGCACCACACAAAGGGCATGTGGCACCGCACAGCTCTGACACGGTGCTGCACGCCACGTGGCGCTGGCATATTTTCAAGGTAGTTCTTCTTTTTATTTATTTATTTATTTATTTATTTTTTGAGATTGATTATTGGTGTGGAGTTTGAGAAATTTGGATATTTGGTGGCAATGTAAATGAAGTCTAAAAAATTTTCTCTCCGGAGTGCTGCCCCCAAACCCCTGCCTGCTAATCGGTTAGCGGGACCACCGTAATAGCTCCGCGCAATGAGTTAAATTCAACAAGTGCTAAGACTGTGGTTGGATGCTGAGGGTATAAAATTGAGAGTTCACAGTTTCCCCCTCATCAGAATTGGCTTTGGACAAAAGGTGATTCTGATGATTGTGAACATTAGGAAGAGATGCCATGTCAGACTCTGGGTTTGTGTGTTCTTGTCATGTCCTTGGGAGGAGGACCTCTAAGATAAATGAAACTTTATCAATGGCTATCTGTTTGGCCTTGATGTTGGTTACGAAAATGGTTTTGGTGAATTTTAATTAAGGCTATCTATTCAGCCCTAATGTTGGAGATGAAGAATGTTTGAGGCGAATCTCAATCAAGGCTATCTGTCTAGCCTTAATGTTGGAGATAGAGAAAGTTTGGTGAATTTCAATCAAGGCTATCCGTTCGGCCTTAATGTTGGAGATAGAGAAGGTCTGGTGAATTTCAATCAAGGCTATTTGTTTGGCCTTAATGTTAAAGATAGAGAAGGTCTAAAGTGAATCAAGGCTATCTATCTGGCCTTAATGTTGGAGATAGAGAAGGTCTGAAGTGAATCTCAATTAAGGCTATCTGTCCGGCCTTAATGTTGGACATGAAGAATGTTTGAAGCGAATCTCAATCAAGACTATCTGTCCAGCCTTAATGTTGGAGATAGCAAAAGTTTGGTGAATTTCAATCAAGGCTATATGTTTAGTCTTAATGCTAGAGATGAAGAATGCTTGAGGCGAATCTCAATCAAGGCTATCTGTCCAGCCTTAATGTTGGAGATACAAAAAGTTTGGTGAATTTCAATCAAGGCTATCTGTCCGGCCTTAATATTGGAGATAGAGAAGGTTTGGTGAATTTCAATCAAGGCTATCTGTCTAGCCTTAATGTTGGAGATAGAGAAGGTTTGGTGAATTTCAATCAAGGCTATATGTTCGGCCTTAATGTTAGAGATAAAGATGATATGGGGTAAATCTGGATCAAGGCTATCTATCCGGCCTTAATGTTGGAGGTAAACATGACTTGGGTGAATCTCAATCAAAGCTATCTGTCCGGCCTTAATGTTGGAGGTAAAGAAGATTTGGGTAAATCTCAATCAAAGCTATCTGTTCGACCTTAATGTAAAGAAGATTTTAGACAAGATAATTTAGTGAAAAGAGAGCGTTGACCTATGGCGAGTTGATTCACGAGATTCTGAGGAAGAGCCTCGGTTTATGGCTAGTCGGCTCAAGATTTTAGTAGTGCCAAAGAAACTTGGGCTTCTGAATATGAAGGGTTTGGCCTTTCGGAAGGCTCAAAGGAACTTTGCTGGGAGTAAAGGGACTCTGGAAGTCACACTTCATTGATTAGATCTGAAAAGGTATCATTTAGCTTCAAAGAGACACTGGTCAGTTTTAGGAGGTGTTGGTAAGCTTGGAGGAAGTATTGGTCAGCTTTAAGAGATGCCAGTGAGGCTATTGGCTTAGCTTATGCATGATGGTGCATGATTGCAAATGATTACATAGGTACTGGTGCATAGATGATGCACACATGTTTTAGAATTCATAGACCTTTTATTTATCTTCTATGCCATGCATGATTTGTGATGATGCTTGTAATGGATGATTGCATGAATGCATGAGGGCAAAGACATGTATGTGTGGACTAAGAAACTCGACAAAGTTAAGGAATTCAACATGTAGGAGCTCGTCGTCCACACCGAAAGGTCTCATGTCACCCACATACATCTTGAGATGAGTTTTGGTACATGTGGTGCCATTAAACTTGTCCATGACTGGCATTTTAAATTTTGGTGGAACTCATGCATTTGGAAAGAGAGCTAAGGAGTCGACATCTATCATGTCCTCATGCGTTTTGACGTTTTTGAGCATTTTTTCCATGACCTCAACTTTCTCCATCAATTTCTTAGCTTCGGGAAAGCTAAAGAAATCTCCACTTTGAAAATGATTCATAGTGGGAGAATGAGTAGTTGTGTTTAAGTCTATGGTAAGAGAGGTTGGAGTCTCAGGTTCTTTCCCTTTATCGGTGAGATCGATAATGGGAGGAGTAAAAGTAGGGGCATGGCTAGTCCCAGCTTAGGCAAATGCAGGCTCAACATGAGCAGGAGAAGGAGTGACAGTGGCATTGGTCATTTCTTTGACCTCATTGATGATGGACTGGCATTGGGAGTTAAGGGCATCAGTAAAGGTGGCAGATTGAGCATTGAGAGCATTGATGAAAGTTTCAGCTTGGGTCTGAAGAGTAGTGGTAAGTGCAGCTTGAAAAGTTTCCTCTTGTTTCTTGAGGAGGCTGATGAAGAAAGCACTCATGGCGTCTTGATCAAAGTTAAAGGTATTGGCCATTGGTACCTTGAAACAGAAAATAGAAAAAAAATGGGTAAGAAAACAGATTTGTGAAGGAAAAATGGCATGAATGTGAAGGTGTGTCGAGAAAAGGATTCCTTCCACAGGGTTGGTCATCGGGTTTTTATGTTGACAGGGTGAGTGTGTGAGGTGTTTTTGGGATAACGGACCACCAGTTTAGGTCTTTGAGGTGTTTGAGGGTTTACCTTATCGAGTTTCTCATGTTATGCGTGCATGATCATGTCATGATGCATGCTGAAAAAAGTTTCATGGACATGCAAAAGTATCGATTATTATGATACATGGAACCTAAGGTCAAAGGCTAGGGCGACTATATGCACAAGGATGAAGGGTGGTTTGATCTAAGGGTCCCCGTCCCACTAGAGCATCGATATACCTAACCACATGTGAGGCAAGGAGCCTCGCATGGGTCCAACAATACTAATTGCTCATTACACCACTGAAATGATCGGGGATTCATCGCGGGGTGGAATGCTTTTGCTATCTCGCAACATACTCAAAGAGAGTTGTCGAGCCAATGCTACTTGCCATCCAAAAGTTTTTCTAAAGTTAAGGTTTAGGCAATGAGCCTATATTATGCAAAGTGATGCATGGAAGTCAAATTATACTTAATGAGTCAAATGGAGATTATTTTAGAAAAATTTTTCCTTAACCAAATAGTAATCCTCTTATTTTCCTTTTCAAAAAAAGATGGCAATCAGTCCCCAGTGGAGTACCCAGCTGTGAGGCCTCGCTTGAGCACCGAGATGCTCATTCGGGTTTAGACTCACGATGGAACCCTCGGGTTCAAATTTGGTTGATTTTGAAAATGATTTTTAGGAGTTGCCACCCTAATTTATTTTAAATGGGAAAATTAAGGAAAAACCCAATTGACTCCAATTTATTAATTTTTCAATTAATTTACCCAAGGATAAAAATCACTAATCTCAAACTAGGTTGAGTTCGGGGACTAGGTTTTTGGTTTTAAATAATCTAAATTTGACTCTTAAGTTTAATTTGACTTGAAAATTAGATTTCATGAATGACATTTATAAAATGATAATAGTAAGTAATATGCATGAATATGATATGAGTGTAATGAGAAAATTAAAATGAGACATTGATAAAATACATTGATTAAAAAAAAAGGGCAAAGGAGGTTGATTGGGATTTGGATTTGAAGTTTGGATTTAGATTCCAAATGTGCCTACGTACCTCATTGAATGGGGATCAAAACCCATATGGTTCATTCCACGGTTAAGTGGAGGGGTTTAGGAGTTGATCAGATTGATTTTGGTTTGGGTGTGTTGAAAGTGAGGAAAAAGGTTGATACCTTGACTTTTGGTGGATGAAGAGTTTTACCGGACTGAAGTTTCGTTTTACCGGGACCGAGTGATTAGATGGATTGGAAGATTAATTAATTAATTAATTAATATGATGAAAGGGATGGACAGATTAATTAATTAAAAAGATTAATTAATTAATTTGGATGAAAAGTGAATTGAGAAAAAAATGATTAATTTGATTTTTGAAAAATGATGATTTTTGAAAAAAGAGTGATCAATTAAAAAAATTTAGTTAATTAAAAAGATTAATTAACTTGGTTAGGGTGAGGTAATTAATTAATTAAAAAGATTAATTAATTAATTAGAGAGTGATTGGAGCGAGAAGAAGAGAGGAATTTGAGGATAGCAATCTACTCAAATTCAAGAGGTGTGAGGAAATGAGAAGTGAAGGGGGGTATTTATAGGAAAAGTGAGTGAGGGTAGTTTAGGTAATGAAAATGTGAAAAGACCATGAGGGGTAGGGCGAGAAATAGCTGAAAATTGGACTAAAAGGGGTAAAAGAGTCATTTTCTGCATAGGTGGGGCCCACAGGATGGTCAAAAGATTGCAGAGCCTGGTGCAGTGCTGCACCAGGCCTATGCGGCACCGCATCAGGCATTTGCAGCGCACCGTACAAAGGGCATGTGGCGCCGCACAACTCTGACGCGGTGTCGCATGCCACATGGCACTAGCATATTTTTCGAGGCAGTTCTTCTTTTTATTTATTTATTTATTTATTTATTTTTTAGAGATTGGTTGTTGGTATGGAGTTTGAGAAATTTGGATATTTGGTGACAATGTAACTGAAGTCTAAAAAATTTTCTTTCGGGGGTGCTGCCCCCGAACCCACACTCGCTAACTAGTTAGTAGGATCACCATAATAGCTCCGCGCAATGAGTTAAATTCAGCAAATGCTAAGGTTGCGATTGGATACTGAGGGTGTAAAATTGAAAGTTCACAAAAAGCTATGAGTTTTTATGTTCCAATAAAGAGTTGAACATCATTTTCATTTTTGAACCTTTTAGAGAGAAGTTGAGAATGAGAAAGAAAAGATGAAGAAAGAGTTTCTTTAATTTTTCTTTTGATCTTCAATTTTTTTCTTTATTCTTTATGAAAAAATAAATGCTTGCAAATTGAAAATGAGTTTAGTCTAAAACAAATCAAAGAGAAACCTTAACTTGGAAAAGGTTTCTGAGGGAAAATCTTGAATCAATTTGGGCAACCAAGAGAGGGATTCAAGAACACCAAAGAAACCAAATGGAAACTTGAAGGCGAGCTAGGTGTGGATGATCTAGAGGCTTCACACTTGGGAAGCTCTTTGTTAAAGAAAGAAGGAACCTTCAAGGGGTAATATGATTACACTTCTTTGTTCTTTTTGTGTATATGTGTTTTACACACAAATTAATTGATTGCTTGAATGGATGTTTGGACCAAAATATGTGAAGTAAAATTTAAAAATGTTTGAAATTTCACTCCACAACCTTGTTTTCGCTGCAGTTGGCTCCACCATTCCTTCAGCTGCCCTTAAAAGGAAATTTTAGTCTTCAAGTATATTGATATATGAAAATTCAATTTTTTGACATGGACCAACATTAATCTTAAAAAAAAAAAAAAAAAAAAAAGACCACCATATGGTAGCCATAGGACTGACGTGCTGTGCCACAGGTGCTACCTGTTGTTGGCCGTACGTGGCAGCTGAGGCGCCATGCAATGGCTATGCAATGTCTCAACCTCCCATGCGACTGGTCCCCCTATGCACTGAAAATTTCATTTTTTCCCTTTTTAGCCCAAATTTCAGTCACTTTTTACTCATACCCTTATGGTCTTTCCACATTTCACTTTCCCAAACTGCCATCACCTCACTATGCCTATAAATATGCCTCATTTTTACTATTTCTCTTCACTCCTTTGCTATGACCCACTTGTTAAGCCGTGGAGGTCCTAGGGCATAAGGAGACATAAAGTTGCCTAAATCCATAGAACCTTGTCTCACTTATTATTCCTTACCATTTACCATGTTGAACCTTAACCCAAGATTGGAACCTAATTTTCTTCTCTTATTGATTGTTACTTTTTTTTTTTATATATATTTTTCATATTATCAAATGCTTATTAATACCATTTGCATATTCATCTTGTATAAGTTCCCATTTTACATTTCATGTCATCATCCAGGTGTTCATTACTTAACACACTAACAAAATGATGATTACAATCTAATTTATATTACATATAAATCCCAAAACACATTAATGCTAAACCTTTGGCAACTATGGAGCACTAGATTAATAGTCTTCAAAGTCACATAACCAAAATTCATAACACTCAAAATTGGCATAGCAACTTCTAAATGGAAGGATGGGGCTTGGAATTTACCTTGCTGCATCAATCTAAACCTAAAAAATTTAAATAACTAAAGAATAAGACAAAGCTCATTGAGCACATAATAATACAATATATGATGAGTATAAGGATCATTATCAGGATGGCTTTATTATGGCAATGGTGCGATGTTAATCAAAATTGTCATTATGAATCAATTTCTCATTTAAGATAGATATAATATCTTTAGCAAAAATAGTAATTTCTTAGAAGTGGAATGCTTTCCGCACATATAAATTAACAAGTGGTGGCCTAAGCCTTGCTCACTCATATGCATCACACTAAACAAGATTGATCAGGTCTTACGGTTATGCATTTCCCCCAACAGAGGTTGGTTACTCTTACCTACTCGTAGGCTTATATAAAGTGCACAAGTTTCAATGTATTGCCCCATATCAAAAAGGTATTTCTACTTATCAATAGGCATCAATAGAAAGATTCATATAAAATTCAAAATAAGGAATTCAATTATCATATTATGAAGTCAACATGAAAGGTTCATAATGGTCAAATGCCATGAAGAAATATCATATCAAATGGCTCAATATTCAATAGGCAATTCATTCTCAATATGAAATTGGGATATTTTAATAAAGATAGTTTCATCAGCAATGGTTCATAGAATATGGCATACATCATGTTATATTATTAAGTACTTAGCTTGGATTCCTTTGTCCCTATTTATGTTTGACTTCGATGAGAGTTGTGCTCCCGCACTCTTGGACAATGTCCTTGTCCTTGTCTTTAATTTTTACACATTTGCATTTCAATTAGACATTAACCACTTCCTTGTTATGTAATTAGTTTAAATTTAGCTTAACTTGTTAACTTATCTTGTTCATTGTAGTATTAACTTATTAATTTTAAGGTCAAGACATACTATACATATTAATAATTTTAACATTTTCCTTTAGTTGTTTTCCAAATGGCCAAATATATTCATTTAATGAAAGATAGTTTCTTTCCTCCCAATTTTCCATTTTAAATTCATATTACCTAATTAGAATCAAATTAAACAATTTCCTATATTCAATGGGATTAATTCTACTTTCGCCTTCCAATTCCATAAATGAACCTAATTTATTAAATTTGAGGAAGATTATTTCTATTAATTGAATTTTTGAAATTAACATCATACAAATCATGTTATGCTGTTCTTAAACTTAATTGTCTCTTCAATTTCATGAATTCAAGTTCAATTCTTCAAAATTCCCAATATCGTCCATAAACACTAGAATTTAGGGAAAACCATTAATTTTCCATCCAAACAACAAATTGGTCATAAATTTATGTAATTATGCCATATTGTTTGCAAACCATTTCTTGAATTACCATCTTTTGACATGTAACTTGAAGTGACATTGAAAATGTGTTTGCCTATTGATTGTTGAGCTTTGAAAATTCATATCCTTCTTATATGGAATTTGATCAGGATAAGCCTCCTACATTGGTTTTATATTGTGCTGATAGTAGTATGTGCCTAAGAGCCATATAATAGTTATGTAATAGTAGATATTAATTTTCAATGGCATAATAAATATATTCTTAGTGTGAAAAGGATTTCATATTATTGAATATAATCGTTAAGTATTTGTAAGAGGATCTATTCTCAAGTGTTGAGAATATGGGAGAGAAATCATTCTTGTACAAATATTTTAAATATGTTCATGGTCATAGGATTAATGACTAGGCATCATTGATTCCACAAGACCATCATCTCTATTTGTTTTCTTAATCAGTATGTGATGCGGATGATTATAGAGGCAGTGAGTCTCATACTGCTTGACATATGATGTTGATACAATATGTGGATATTCATAGGATGAATAGTCAAACTGTGACGTTAGATGATAATAATATAGGGTTTTACTACTTGTCAATTATTTATTATCTAGGTCATAGTAGTGCATATAATCCTTTGACTTGAGGGATACTATATCTCATATATAGGTAGTTAGGATTTATTACTTCTTATATGTACTATTCGTGTACGGTTATATGGCATGTGATAGTTCTAATTTATTATGTATGGAGGTAAGTGATCGCCAAGATAAAATTCATTACCTCAAGTAAATAAGGTTAAGATCCTATGCTATCTAGTTTTTCTTGACAATTAAAGCTCCTGGGCAAGACAGACAAATTCATTATAAAGAGTTTCTAGAAGGAATCTAATCTCATCAAGAATTAGAACTGAGATAAGGACATAGAATCGAGGCATATTAGGGTTTGACATAAACCATTACCCTAGCTAAGATTGGAATCTTTAATGAATGGATTCTAGTGTATGATAATTTATGATTGATGGTCCATGTGATGTTTAAAGTTATCAACTATAAACATTCATTTCTAAGTAGGTAATCCTGATATGGAATGCTAGCTGTCACTCATGAATTATGGGATTGAAGTGGGGATTTCACATTAATAGAGAAAAATATTTTCTCATTTTCATTGTTAATTAGACATAAACCTAGAAAGTCACACACCCAATAGTTTTATTTTCTATGATTTTGATATCCACTTTTTTGAGGGTTGATTCCCTAGATACCCAAAGAAAGTATGGCATGGACTCCTTATAGGATGACTATAAGAAGTCTAAATTATACAAGAGTTGTATAATGTGCCAGACATTGAGAATGTTATTAGAATGACTAACAGGTTCTAATCCTATGTAGGATTAAATTATTAGAAATATAATCAAAATTATTCTAAACTACTTGAGAAGTATTTAAGTTTTAATTTTGACAAATGAAGAATGTTAGTACATAAATCATAGAGAGTCTATCATTGGGATTGTTGCTATCTATGATGAAGAAATAATTTGCTAGAAAAGTTGATATGAACCCCAAATGACCTACTTTGAGACCCAATACCTTTACGCTTGGAAATAACTCCTAAACTACTTCTTATACAAGAAAACTAATTCCTAAAAAAGAAAACATGCTAATCCCCTTTTTGGGCTTAAACCTAATATAAACAGGCCCAAAACTCACTAATTACATATCCAAACTTAATTTAATTGAACATGGGCTTATATCATATTGATAAGGGTCCAAAACAGCAGAAACTAAGTTAAAATAATGAAATTAGAAAAAAAATAAAAAGTATAAAATTTGGACAGCCATGATATGCATTAAACTTAAATTCATTCTACCCCTTTCGATTCCTCTCCTATGGATGATGTATAAAGCTTGAACTTCCATGATTTGCCTTTTCCAATCCCCTTTATGCAATTCATTAATATTTGTCATGACCCATTTATTAAGCTGTGATGGTCTTAGGGCATAGGGAGACATAAAGTCACCTAAACTCATAGAACCCCATTTCACTTATAATTCTTCACCCTTTATCATGTTGGACCTTATTCCAAGATCGAAACCTGATTTCCTTTCCTTATTGCCCATTACTAGTTTATCATTTTACATATTACCAAATGCTTACTTGCTAATACCATTTACATACTCAACTCATAAAATTTCTAAATTTTGCATTTCATGTCATTATCTAAATGTTCATAACTCAATACATGATTATAATAGTAATTACAATACAACTATAATACATATAAACCTAATGACATTTTAGTGCTAAACCTTCGGTAACCATGGAGGTCTAAATTAATGATCTTTGTAGTTATATAACCAAGACTCACAACACTTGAAATTAACAAAGCAACTTCCAAGTGGAAGTATAGGGCTTGGAATTTGCCTTGCTAACTATAACAACCCACACCTATCCTAGAAGTTTCATGACAATTTACTTGAATTTAGAATTATTATGACAAAATATGTACTTTCATGAAAATTCATATGCTATGTGATTAATGAGTATAGGGCATGTTAAATTAGTTCTAATATGCATAATATGAATTATGAATATGAAATAAGTGATTTATGTGAAGTACAAAGTATAAAATGAATTATTGCATATAAAGTGAATTTTCATGCACAAAGCAATTTTTAAGCATAAAAAAATTTTTACGAGCATTTTAAAAATATTTTTAATTAATTATTTTACAGGGATTTTAATGAAAACAATAAAAAAAATTTATTTTTAATTATTTATAAATTTCCCATAAATAAAATTAAAAGGACCAACTTACCAATGCCCAACGCACCAAAACACTTCTAACCTAGTTCATTAATGGCAAACTTATAATTTTGCACCATAACCCTAATTCTAACCTAATATTCCGCCTCTCTATCATTGTGATAGCCTCTATTCTATTTTTTGTTAGATTTTTATAGAAAATTCTCTCAAAAACTCTCTCTCAACTGAAATTCACAAGTCGCCTCTTAACATTGCAATTTTGTGATCGTTTTCGTAAGTTTTTCTGTTCCTTCAAACTACTATTTGAGTTTTATGAATCTAACCATGAGAAATCCATATAGGGCTATATATTTACTATTTTTATTGATGTTGAATTTGGCCTAGGTGTTTTTTTTGAAGGAGACACCAATTTTGAACCGTAAACACAAATCTTTTTTTGCCCATTGAACCCTAAAACCTAAAAGTTGGAATTTTCATGCATTTGCATAAAGAGGGTGCCAATTTGTATGTTGATGTATTCTAAACTAATTTTTGTTATGTTTAGATGAAAAATATTGGTTTAAATCATGTTTTTACTTATTATTGAAGTAATTATTGGAAAGTACGAAAAGCAAAAAAATCCATGGTTTCCATCCTAAAACCTAAAAGTTAGAATTTTCATGCAAAAGAGCAAAAGGGGTGCCAATTTGCATATTAAGGTGTTGTAAAATGATTTTCATTATGTTTAGATGAAAAATATTGGTTTAAAGAATGTTTTTGCGTATTACTGTAATGAACGGAAAGTGCGAAAAGTAAGAAAATCCATGTTTTTCCATGATCGTGTGCATTCAGCCTACCTTGGGATTTTGATCCCAATGCCTATAATTTTTGTATGATATATTTTAATGATTGTTGACATGTGTACATGAATGATACATGATTTAATTGTATGTTGGTTGAAGGAGTAACTCTCGATAAAGCCTAGAGAGGTTCAGCCTACACTAGGTTTTCCAAACTCTAACTACCATGTTTGATTGATATGTGTACATGATTAAGTGACATGTGAATTAGGCCTTAAGATGTGTTAATTATGGATTAATGACCTTAAATTGACTATGAGATTGATTGTGTAATTTGGTCAAAAGTGATAAGCATGACACTTTTAAGGTTACTTGTTAAGTTGACATATATGGAAAGTGTTAAGTATAGTAAGTTGGATGTTAAATTGAATTGATATTAAGATCATGATATATTGTGTTTGGCTATAGAAAAGTCTTGGTATGACTTATTATGTGTTTTCATATGAGCCTAAGAAGGCTAAGTGTGCAAGACTAAAAAGTCAATATGATATATGCAAGTGATGAGTGCACTTCCAAGTGCAACTCCAAGTATAGGTGAACATTATATGTGCATGGAGTAGTTATGGGATCGGTGTGAACTCTTAATTTTGCAACTTTTAGTATGCATTTGAACTTTAAAAGCACTTAAGCTCAGTAAACAAACTTTCAAAAGCCGAAAACTCTCAAAATGAAAAAATCAAAACATTTCTTTTTGACATTTAAACCCTTTCAAATCATTTAGGACTGAGTAACAAATACAACGCAACTGGAATAGCAAAAAATTGATGAGAAACGGGCAAAAATGGGCAAAATTGGCAAAATAGACCAAGCTTCCACTCAAAGTTGTGCAGCTACTACAAAGCCTCCTGCAGCACCGCACGGATCTGTGAGTAGTTGCAAAGGCTTCTGCAACATTGAGGTATTGTAGTAGTGCCAAATAGATCTCTGCGGCACAGAGGTAGTGCAACACAAATCTCTACGGCATCGCAAAGCCTTGTGTAGTAACTCCTGAGAAAACTCCCTTTTTGCTATCCTATATTGAAATTTGCATGTTCACCTCAAAATATACTATCTAAAAGCGACCTGCAAGTATACGAGGCAATTGTAGTATCGGAAGCACCCAAGATCGTATCTCTCAAGGAATTGCAAATGAAAATATTTGTCCCAATTTAAAGTAAATTAAATGAAAAGAATTTGAATGATTTGATTTTGAAAAGAAATAATTGCAAAATAGGAAATTAAAAATAAATATGGATTAAAATGCAATAGGTTTAAATGTAATGAATGAATGATGCCTAGGATTTTTATTTAGTTTATCAATCATATATGTTCATGAATATACCCATTTGATTATGCTTAAAACCTTAGTTTCTAACAACTCAGAGAATAAAAATCAATCTATTAGCAATCGCATTCATAGAAATCATTCTATCAAATCATATATCAAAAACTAAAGCATAATCTTAAAACTTATATTTCTAATTCATTTTAAGATCCCAAAAGGAATGAATTCTAGAATCAAACTTCAACTCTTGTTCCTTTATTCAAAACCTAAGTTAAACAATTGGTAGCTAAGCAATTGTTCAATAATAATCAATCAATTCAATTAGAAATAATAAAAATAATGAAAAGGGATTACATTCAATTCCATATCATGAATACATTATACAAACCCTAGACAAGGATGAATTTAGCTAATGGGAAATAAAGAATTCATCATAATTTTATTATAATAAAAAGAATTCATTAAATCAATTTTATCAATTCAATAATCCAAAAAGAATTATAATAAAGAAATAAGAATTAAACCACATTGATCAATCCATTTTATCTGATTCAATCTCTTGAATCTTGACAAACAAATTCTCCCAAGAACAAAATTCTATACTATGTGTTGAAATATGAAAAATAAAAATAAAATTAAGAGAATAGAAAATTGGAAGAGAAGATACTATCCAATTTTTTTTTTTTTTGCTCCTTCTCTTCATCCAGATGGCCCTATTTAAAACAACAAAATTTCTTCTTTTGTTTCTACTTTCCTAAAATAATTTAGGGTTAAAAATCCTTTAAAATCTCAGATGATCTTTAATATCTGTTCAGAGGTGATACAGCAAGCACTAGGATCTTACAGCTGGGCATTGGGGATTGGTGGACTGCAGGAAGCAAGCTGTTGCAGGGCACTAAGGAAGGCAGTTGGGTGCAACAGGGCTGCTGGGGAAGGTAGTGGTAGATTGTGGCACGTGCTAGAATGCTTGTTGCATGCACCACTAGGCTACTGCTGCTGCTTTTAGGTGCTAAGAAGTTGCTGCGTGCGCTGGTGATTGGTTTTGCATGCTCTAGGGTGGCATGTTGGGCGCCAGGAAGTTGCTGTGTGCACTGGGGATTGCTTTTGCGTGCACTAAGGATTGCTTTTGCATGCACTAGGGTGGCAAGCTGGCTACTGCAGGGTGCCAAATGCTATTGCGCAGAGCTTGGCTTTCGCACATGGCATTCCTCCTGTCGTGCAACATTCTGCCAAATTTTCCATCTTCGCTCCAAATTTCCTTTTTTTAATTATTTAATGCAACTAAAAACAACTTAACAAATATATTAAAAACATCATAAAATCATAAAAATAAATTATAAATTAACAAATAAAGGAACCAAAAATAAGATAAAACTATGAGAAAACAACTACTCCACACTTAGAAATTTGCTTGTCCTCAAGCAATAATTATGGCATAAAATAAGAACTCAACAATCATCAAGCAATCTAAGTACTCATAAAGCAACAACTTTAGCAAAAACACTTCAAATGTATGCACAAGTTTCCTCTTTTAAGGAATTAGTTATCTCCAAACAAAGCTAACATGATAGACCACACAATCAACTAAGTGTATTTCTCAAGTTGCAAAGAATGATCGCTCAAAACCAAAATAGAAGGCAAACTACCATAAACTCGCTTATTAATCTAGTCTGCACCACTAATTTAATTTAAGGCATTAATCAAAAGGTCTTTCATTTGGTTGTAATGGGGCTAGGGTAATGGTAGAAAAAGGAAAAATAAGTTTATCATTGAGTTATTGAGCATTCAAAGACCAAATAACAACTTAAAACACTCAAAGACACACTATTTCCCAATTTCTTCACAAACTCATTGCAAAATCTTTCCATATTCTATATAACCACACTTGTAATGCAATTTACATGTTAAAAGAATAATAGACTTCACTAAAAACTTTTTCTTTTTTTTTTTCTCTTTTTTTTAATTAATTAATTAATTAATTAATTTTATTTTTTATTTTTTGCAAAATGAAGTCTACATTATCATGATATACATAAGAACATGTTTCCCAAGGCAATATGTTCTCCCACCCCACACTTAAAAACTTTGCTTGACCTCAAGCAATATCAACATAATCAGCCTTCAAGAAAATGATTTTCAAATGCTCAAAAATCTTAATGAGGGACTAAACAGATGAAAATTACAATGAAAGGATAAGTTAAATTATGTGTTTCCAAAGAAAAAGTCAAGGCCCAAAGTGGCTCACAAAAGGAAATAAACATTCAAGGTTGCCATTTAAGCTACAGGGTGAAACCTAATGCCTTAATCATTTTAATGCCTAAATTGAAATTAATATGTGGTCTCAAAAAGTATACCTAAGCAAGCTCTAAAGATGCACAATCAACATGGTACACACAATATTGCAGCAAAGAAAAAGTGTTTAGGCTCAAATATTCTCACCATGGTAAGGTAAAGTCTATCATGCTAAATAGAGGCAAACAAAAACATTTTAAGATCATAACAAGTGCAAAACATTTGAAACATTCAAACTTGAGATTGCTAGCAAAATTTTCCTTAAATCACAAGACAATACATTTAATCCACTAGTTATGCCATAATATCAACTCAAAAGACAAAACAACTTTCATAGATAGGACTAGGTGAAACACAAAATTAGAATTGAAAAATAAAATAAAACACAAAATCAGAATTTAAAAACAGAAATTTAAAGACAATGATGGACTGCCTCCCATCGAGCACTTCTTTAACATCATTTTAGCTGGATGTTTTGAAAGACATTAAGGAACCTCAAATTCCTTAAATTTTTCCACTCCCTAAAAATGTGGTTTAACTCTCTAACCATTGACTCTGAAAATTTTATTTCTACGAAAGTTAAACAAATCTACTGCTCCAGAGGGATGTACCATATTTATAATAAAAGGACCACTCTAGTAGGATTTAGATTTACCTGGATCGTAATGCCACTAGGAGTTATAGAGTAGTACTTTCATACCTGGTTTAAGGGACTTTTGGACATGGCTTTTAACATGAAGAGGTTTAGCCTGATCCTTGAACATTTGAGAGCTCCCATACACTTCTTCCTTAAGCTCAACCAACTTAGACACCTGCAACATTTTTTTATCATAGGGTTCCTGCAAGAAAACATCTTTGACAATAGTATTAAAGGATTTAATAGAGGAGCATTCCTCAATAAGTGATGTGGTAGGAATAGATAATCTATTAAAAATGAAAAATTCAACAGTTTGGCCTAAAACAATCATAGTTAATTTCCCATTTTTAACATCAATCAAAGTATTAGTAGTTGCCATAAAAGGCCTACCCAACAAGATATGCAATTCTGACCTATTAGACAACTCATCTCCCATATCCAACACCATAAAATCAACAAGCACTATCAACCCTCCTATTTGCACTAGCATATGTTCTACAATCTTACTAAGAAATCTCAATGACTTATTAGCTAATTGCAAGCTCATTTTGGTGGGTTTTAGCTCTCTTATATTCAATTGCTTAAATAAGGCAAATGGCATCAAATTAATACTAGCACCTAAATCCAACATGCCTTTAGCTTTTTCACCACTGCCCATACTAAAGTCAATGATAAAACTACCAGGATCCTTAGCTTTCAGAGGTAATTTTTGTTGGAGTACAACATTAATCACCTCAGACACTACTACTTTCTCCTCCATCTCTATCCTCATTTTCTTTGAATTTAGCTCCTTAAAAAGTTTTCCATATACAGGCATATTTTTAATCACATCAAGTAAGGGCAAATTGATACTTACCTTGGATAGCTTTATGAAAAGCTTATCAAATTGCTTGTCTTGCTTACCATTTTCTAAATGATCTAGAAATGGAATAGGAGGTTGATAAGGATCGTCCGCTTTATGTAACTTAAATGGAGAGGGTGTCTCCATCTCTTTCTCTTCCTCCACTAAAAACTTAATAGGTTTATGGCTTTACCTTTCTTCTTTTGACTTTTCTTGTAGAACACCTATATATTTAGAAACGTCACCAATATTATCATTTATTTGCTTACCACTCAAAAGAACCGTGATGGACTTAGCTTATAGATAAGTATTGAGAACACTATATTTTGTCCCTTGTTCTTAATGTATTTTATGCCTCCAATTGAGTTTAATCTATTTATTTTAGTGCTTTCACAGTTCTTTTAGTTAATCCAATGTCAAAAGATGCCATAATTTGAATATGATCTAAGACGGTAAATGATCCATGCCAAAACATTAATTTTTTGAAGAAATATGGGTTGCCACGGGTTGAGCCACGACTGGTATTCTAGCCATATGATAAGAGCAAAGAGGAAAATCATCCAGTAGCCTCCTACTGGTGGAGGCACGGCTGGGGTTTCACCTGTGGGAGGATACATTTTCTTTGATTCAGGTTGCCACGGCTAGAACTCTAGTCATGATTCCAGTGGTGTGTGTCAGAAAATTTAGAATTATAAAATGAGATCTGACAACGTTTCAAGGAGAGAGGGGGAGGATGGAGCAAATTAGCAAAAGAATAAGAAGGGGAAGAAGACATCGAAGATCAAAGATGAAAGAACAGGATTTCTTGGCACTTAATTCATGAATTTTTTGAGAATTCTTATTTCTTTAATTCTTTCTTTGGTTTCAATGTGTGATATGAACTAAATCTTTCCAATTCGAGTATTGATGAACCCTAGAACCTTTTGTATAGATTGAATTACTTATTATTCAATTACATCATTCTTGAGATTGTTTTATCTTTATGAATATTATTGTTGAGATTCTAATTGATAATTGCATGCTTATTAGTTAGGGATTATTTTCATATAATTGATTAGAGATAACTTTATATGAATGGATCACTCATAGAGATTGAGGGTTGATTGGGGCACTAGAGATAGGCTTACAAGACTTCTTTGGTGGATAGTTTCTTGAATCTAAAGCATGACCTAATTGAGTTTGCTTGAGAAGAGATTCCTTGCATTCCTTTTAGGAAATAGGGATTTAATTGCTTGAGAGAGATTTTTATCTAATTTAGTGAAACGCCAATTCAATTTATAGAATGAATTTAATTGATGTGTAGTTCATGATATACAATTATGGACTAGGGGGATTCAATACTTGAATGGGTTTTTATTTCTGACTTTGTCTCCTTTTTCCTTATTGTTATTTTACTTAATTTATATTTTAATTTAGTTTGAATACAATTATAACCATTTTCATTGACACCAATTTGATTCACTAAACATTAACAACATTTTGAGCTAGTACTTACCTAAGGTCTCCAGTGGAACGATAACTCATTCACTACTATATTACTTATGCGATCTGTACACTTGCAGAGTCCGCATCAAGTTTTTGGCATCATTACCAGGGACTTTTTAGAGTAATATTAGCAATAGAATTGAAGCTAGTGATTTAGTTTTTATTTTTATTTATTATTTAATTTTTGTTTTGATTTTCTTTGCGAAATTCTGTTTTCAGGTACCCTTTTCTGTTTATGACCAGTGCTAGTTCCTCCAATCTACTTGAATTTAATCTAGAGTTAGAGAGAACATTGAGACAAAAGTAAAAGGAGGAATGGGAACTAGCTTTGGTGAGAGAGGTAGTAGACATGGAAGGTGTTGATTCAGAGGAAGAGGTTGAAATAATGGCAAAAAACCAGCCAAGAACCATGTAAGAATATGTAAGGCCCACTCTTAATGGGGCCGACTCAAGTATACAGAGGCCAACAATCACTGCAAATAATTTTGAAATTAAGCCAAATGTGATACATATGGTGCAGCAGACTTGCCAATTTGATGGTCTCCCAGATGAAGACCCTAATGCTCATCTTGAGAACTTTTTGGAGATTTATGATACATTTAAGATCGATAATGTCTCATATGATGTGATTAGGCTGTGCTTGTTTCCTTTCTCACTCTGGGACAAACCAAAGAAATGGCTTAAGTCTTTCTCAATTGGTACTTTCACTACTTGGACTCAACTGGTAGAGAAATTCTTAGAGAAATATTTTCTACCATCCAAGATAGCTAAGTTGAGGAACGACATAACTTCCTTTCTTTAGCAAGATGGTGAGACTCTTTATGATGCATGGGAAAGATTTAAAGACTTGTTGAGGAAGTGTTCACATCATGGCCTTCCACTATGGCACCAGATTCAAACCTTTTATAATAGTTTGAACTATACAAGCAAACAGTTTATAATGTGGTAGCTAGTGGTTCTATTAACAACAAGACACCTAAAGAGGCAAGGGACTTGATTGAAGATATGGCTCTCACAAACTATCAGTGGCAAGTCCCAAGAGATCAAAGAAGGATTGGCGAAGGTGGTTCACATCAGGTGGACCCAATTATTGCATTGACCGCTCAGCTTAAACCCATGAACAGAAAAATGGATTCCTTGATGGCATCTTCATTAGTAAGACAAGCTCAAGTGATGTGTTGTGATTGGTGTAGGGGAGGACACCAAAGTCAAGATTGCCAATGTGGCAATAATTTCACTAAGCCAGAGCTGGTAGATTACATGGGAAATGCTCCAAGGCAGTAGAACAACCCCTACAGCAATACATATAATCTGCGGTGGAGGAGTCATCCTAATTTCTCTTGGGGTAATTAGTCTAACTCGAGACCTCCTCTTGGATTTTAGCAACCTTCCCAGTCACAAGCTCCTCCACCTCCTAGAAGAAGTTCTTTGGAGGAAACCAAGATGAAGTTCATTGAGTCCAATGAGTAGAGACATAAGGATACTGAGATAGACACTTTGAAATCAGCAAGCATCCATTCATAATTTAGAAAATTAGATGGAGCAGTTTGCCAAGTTGCTTAGTGAGAGGCAACAGGGGAGTTTACCTAGCAATATTGAGGCAAATCCTAAGGAGCAGCTAAAGGCAATTACCTTAAGGAGTGGAAGATAGGTTCAAGAGAGTGTTATTGTAGAGCAAGAAGTGGAAAGGAAAGAGGATGAAGCACAGGGTGCCATGGAAAAGGAAGCTGAAAATGAGGTTGCAATGGGTGATGAGACAAAAAAGGAGAAAGTTGCACTAATGCCTACACCGCTATTAAAAGAGTATCGACCTCGAGTACCTTATCCTGCACAGTTGCAAAGGGATAAGCTTGATGCCTAATTTGGTAAGTTTGTTGAACTCTTTAAGCAACTTCATATTAATG
Source organism: Reutealis trisperma (assembly GCA_947687605.1). Taxonomy (NCBI): domain Eukaryota; kingdom Viridiplantae; phylum Streptophyta; class Magnoliopsida; order Malpighiales; family Euphorbiaceae; genus Reutealis; species Reutealis trisperma. Next base: position 583,631 of record CANTUT010000345.1, on the reverse strand, counting down.
TACCATTTGCCAAAGCTTTATCACAAATGCCTAAATATGCTAAATTTTTGAAAGAGCTCCTTTTTAACAAAAGGAAGCTCAACGAGGTGTCATTTGTGCATTTGTTGGAAAAAAGTTTGACATTTTTGAAAAAATGGTTACCCAAGAAATTAAAAGATCCTGGTAGTTTCACTATCCTATGTTTTATAGGTAACCTTGAGATGGAAAATGCATTAGCTAACTTGGGGGCTAGCATAAGTGTTATGCCCTACAAGATGTTTGAGGAATTGAGAATTAGGGAACCCAAACCAACACATATGACCATTTAGTTAGATAATAAGTCAGTGGTACACCCTTGGGGGATTATTAAGGATGTGTTGGTGAAAGTTGGGGACTTTATTTTTCCTAATGATTTTGTAATTATTAATGTGGATGAGGATGCGAAGGTATCACTTATTTTAGGTAGACCATTTTTAAATATAGCCCGTGCCCTCATTGATGTCCATGATGGCACTTTAACTTTAAAAGTAGGTAATGAACAAGTTTTCTTTCATATTCCTAATGCAATGAAACACCCACTTACACTGGATGAGGCGGATTCATGCAATGATATTTTTGAGCATGAAACTGTCAATTTTGTTACTAACATTGTTTCTAAGGATAGCCTTGAGTTGTGTTTGATGCAGAAATAGGTCATGGATTAGGAAGCAAGGGAGCAATTGGCTTACTTGGAGGTAAACAAGCCATGCAAGAAGGGGGTAGTTGAATCTATTGATATGTACAAAGAGGAGAAAATGCAACCATCCATCATTGATCCGCCAGTTTTGGAGCTTAAGCAGCTCCCTTCCCATTTAGAGTATGCGTTTCTGGCTGAAAATGCAAAATTGCCGATAATTATGAATGCTAATGTTTCTAAAGTACAAAAGGCAAGGTTATTGGAGTTCATGGGAACGCATAAAAAGGCTATAGCATGGAAAGTTGCAAACATCAAAGGCATTAGTCCTTCTTTATGTACCCATAAGATTTTTATGGAAGAAGAGTTCAAACCTGTGGTGCAACCCCAAAGGCGTCTCAATCCTAAGATGAAGGATGTGGTAAAGGCTGAGGTGATCAAGCTCCTTGATTCGAGAATTACTTATCCAATCTCAGACAGTTCTTGGGTGAGTCCAGTTTAGGTGGTACCAAAGAAAGGGGGCATGACTGTTGTGCCCAATGAAAACAACGAGTTGATTCCTATGAGGACTGTCACGGGATGAAGGGTTTGTATTGATTACAGGAAGCTAAATGATACAACTAGGAAAGATCACTTTCCACTCCCTTTCATCGATCAAATGTTGGAGAGACTTGCTAGAGATCAATTCTACTGATTTCTAGACAGATTATCAGGGTATTTTCAAATCCCTATAGCTCTAGAAGATCAGGAGAAGACCACATTTACATGTCCTTATAGGACTTTTGCTTATAGAAGAATGCCATTTGGACTATGCAATGCGCCAGCAACTTTTCAAAGGTGTATGATGGCTATTTTTGATGAGATGGTTAAAGATATTATGGAAGTCTTCATGGATGATTTCTTTATGCATGGTGATTCCTTTGAAGGTTGTTTGGAGAATTTAGAGCGAGTGCTTGCGAGATGTGAAGCAACCAATCTGGTTTCCAATTGGGAGAAATGTCATTTCATGGTTCAAGAAGGTATTGTTTTGGCAAACAAAATCTCATATGAAGGCATTGAGGTGGATAGGTGAAAATCGAAATTATTCAGCAACTTCCACCACCAACTTCAATTAAAGCAATTTGGAGTTTCCTGGGTCATGCTGGATTTTATAGAAGATTTATCAAGGATTTCTCCAAGATTGCTAGGCCCCTTACCAAGCTACTTGAGAAAGATGTCGAATTGAATTTTGATGAGGCCTGCTCATAAGCCTTCAACACTTTGAAGGCTAAGCTTATCAATGCACCAATAATGGTGGCCCCTGACTAGAGTCTACCTTTTGAAGTAATGTGTGATGCAAGTGATGTGGCTATTCGCCCAATTTTGGGGTAGAGGAAGGAGAAGCATTTCCAACCCATTTACTATGTGAATAAGACTTTGAATGAAGCTCAAGCCAATTACACCACCATTGAGAAAGAGTTGCTAGTTGTTGTGTTCACCTTTGATAAATTTCGGTCCTATTTGATCTTGTCAAAGGTGATTGTTTATACAGATCATTTGGCTTTACGGTATATCTTTCAAAAAAATGATGCGAAGCTGAGATTGATTTGGTGGGTATTGTTGCTACAAGAGTTTGATTTGGAGATACAAGATAAGAGAGGAGCTAAAAATCTTATAGCTGATCACCTTTCACAGCTAAAGAACCCAAACTTGGAGACACTTGTATAGGGGGATATTCTAAACACTTTTTTAGATGAGCAGCTATACGTCATGGTAGGTATGGTAAGTAATTCTAACACTAAACTACCTTACTTGGCTATGCGGGAACTCCCAAAAGAGTTAACTTATCAGCAAAAGAAGAAATTCTTTTTTGATATGAAATACTACTTTTGGGAAGACCCCCTATTTGTTTAAATTATGTGCTGACCATATGATCTAACGTTGCATGGCTAGGCCTGAAACTATAGACATTCTTAATCATTGCCATGCCAGGCCAGCTGGTGGACATATGGGTCCTAGTAGAACAACTCAAAAAGTTTTAGAATCATGTTTCTACTGGCCCACTCTTTTTAAAGATAGTCATGCATTTGTGCAACATTGTGATCGTTGCCAAAGAGCTGGGAATATTTCGTCTCGTGATGAGATGCCTCAAAATAGTATTTTAGTTTGGAAAGTATTTGATGTTTGGGGTATTGACTTCATGGGCCATTTCCTAATTCTTTTGGTAACAAATATGTGCTTGTTGCTATTGATTATGTGTCTAAATGGCCTGAGGCTCAAGCCTTGGCTTTAAATGATGCTAGGGTAGTTGTGAAATTTCTAAAGAAATTGTTTTCTCGATTTGGCACACCTAAAGCCATTATTAGTGATAGAGGCACCCACTTTTGTAATGCTTAGCTTGAAAAAGTTCTCAAAAGGCTAGGAGTTACACATAAACTAGCTACTCCCTATCATCCTCAAACAAGTGGCCAAGTTGAGAACACAAATAGGGAGCTAAAGAGAATGCTTGAGAAAACTATGGAGCGATCTAGAAAGGATTGGTTTGAAAAATTAGATAATGCTCTATGGGCTTTTAGGATAGTGTTCAAAACCCCTTTAGGCACTACTCCTTATAGGTTAGTGTATGGAAAAGCTTGTCATTTACCTGTTAAGATTGAACACCATGCTTATTGGGCTATAAGACAGGTTAACCTTGATTTAGCTAATGCAGGTGAGAAGAGGCAATTGCAGGTGAATGAGCTAGATGAATGGAGGTTGTAAGCTTATGATAATACTCGGATGTATAAGGAGCGAACCAAGAGATGGCATAATGCTTGGATTAAGTAGTGGAGAGAGTTTTGAGTTGGGGATCCGATATTACTCTACAATTCTAGACTTCGACTCTTTCTAGGTAAGTTAAAATCTCATTGGTCTAGTCCTTTTACTGTTAAGAGAGTCTTTCCCTATGGAACAATTGAGTTAACTCATCCTGAGAAGGGTGATTTTAAAGTTAATGGGCATAGGCTCAAGCTCTACCTTGGGGGAGAATTGAATGAGGTAGTGGAGGTTAAACATCTACAGGATTTGGGGTGAGCTATCACCCTAAACGTCGAGCTAAGATGACGTTAAATAAGCACTTAGTGGGAGGCAACCCATTATTTCATTAAGATTTATTATTTTTGTCTTAAGTTATTTCAAAGAGAAAAAGAAAAAAATATACATTTATATCTTATTTTAAGTGCTGCAGTTTTATTTTATTTTAATTTATTTAATTTTAATTTTAATTTTTAATTTTTAATTTTAATTTTTCTTTCTTTTCTTTGTTTAGTTGTTGCTGTCCATCAATTGTGTTAGATTTGTCATGCATTATTTGAGTTGTTTTAAAAAAGAAAAAAAAACTATTTAGTTGAGACATGCAGACCTTACCTACCCCTCATGAAATTGTCATTTAGTGTGGATTCTTAATAAGGGAATTACACAGATTGCTTATGTTCTGAACTGCATTTTTTTTGCTCTCACCTAATTGAAAGTAGAATTACCAGTATGAGTTCTAAGAATCTTAAAGGCCAGACCTCCAAAACTAAGAGGGATTCCTCTCTTTCACCCATGACCCCTGAACAAGTAACAATCTTTTATGCTTACAAGAGGGCATACCCAGCTGAGAATGAGTATATTTTCTCCCTAGAGGAGATAGTGGCAATGGAAAAAGAGGAGAAACAGGCTAATGATGCACCAATTGTTGCTGCAGAAAGTGCTTTCATGCAGCCAGAACCACCAAAAGAGGAGAGTAGTGAACCTTCCAAGGTGAAGAAGGGAAGAGGGAGGCCAAGGAAGGGGAAGTAAGGAGTTGTCTTGACCTAGCTTAGATTACACTGGAATCATCTCTACTAAATAATTGTAATTCTAGGCTAGGCATTTTATCTGTCTTTCTTATATGAGCCATTGGTTATCTGTCATATTTCTTATTTTCTTTTAACTATGTTTTATCTTAATGAAGTTCTTATGTTTATGCATAATTTCCATAGCTCCATTTTTGTCTATCAGTTGTTTATTTTATCTTTATCCTAATAGAAATATAATGTATAAAAAAAAAAAAAGAGGAGAAATTGGAGGGCATGGCTGAAAACTTAGCCGTGCCTCCAGCCGTGTGATAAGAAAACTTAATATCTTTTTTGGCAGTAGCATGGCATGGATGAAACGTCAGCCATGCCTCCAACTGTGTGATAAGGGAATTAATTTGTTTCTTTGGCAGAAGCATCACACAGCTGGGACCACGGCTGAGTCTCCAATCGTGTGATAAGGTGAATTCAATTTCATTTTGGCAGAAGCATCACACAGCTGGGACCATGGGTGATCCTCCAGTCCTATGATGCCCTAAAAAGTTTTTTTATCGTGACCACAAGTGGATCCCCAACCGTGGGGTCACCCATGGCGCAATAAATAAAAGAATAAAAAAATAGATAGTTCACGCAGCCCTCCAACATTCAAAATTTCATTTTCTCTCTTTTCTCTTTTCTTTCCTTCACTTCTCCCACACTCGAATCACACACACCATCCTTTTGCCCACCTATTTTTGCACTCAAGGCAACACTCCTCAAGTAATTTCACCCACACACTCTCTCTTCAAATTCTCTTCGGATTTTCCACCACAGGTATGGATTGTTTTGCTTGTTCTTGAATTTTTGACTAATTTTCTTGTTTTAAATCCATTTTTCTTCTTGTGTTTTATCGAGATTCATGATTATGGGAGAAATTTGATTCTAGGGGTTTGGGTTGTGCTCAAATCCATTGCATTTGATTTCTAGTGATAGAAAGATGTAGTTTGGGCGATGGGGGTGTTTTGGGTTACTCTTTGCTGGTTATTCCTAATTTCCTGACTCTCTATTACTTAAATTGCCTGGGTTTTCTTGTTTAAATTGGTTGAATTGTGGTTTGCTTGACTCTTGGCAACAATTGGTTAATTTTTATTTTTGGGAATCCATTGTTTATGACGTTATAATGCTAAAATTCTGACGATAATATTTCCCTGTTATTTCTTTTGTTATTTTGGGTTGGCTTGCATTGTTTTGTAGCTATGGGACCTAAGAAATCATCTGCCAAAGCACCCAAATTGCCCACCAAATGGGCTAAAGGGGAACACAGTTCCCGTAATCCCCCACCAGCAGTAGCCCCTACAGTTTCTTTCATTCCGAACCATGTGTGTGTCTAATTTGCCGACTCATAAGCTCGTGCTCGCTTTGAGCAATTGGCCAACAAGGACTTCAAGCCTACTCACCAGATCGACTGGGGTTTATGTAGTAGATTGGCGTAGACAAAGAGCTTCAGAGATAGACATCACAGCCAGGCTGGAAGGGATTTTTTGCAATAGCTAAATTGACTTATCGAGAGTTGACGTTGGAGTTTTATTGTACCTTTCAAGTTGATTTGAAGGTGGCATTAGTTTGGAAGAAGATGATGTGGTTTAGGTTCGGTACCAAGCATTTTAAGATGAGCGTCAATGATTTTGCAGTAGCGATGGGGTTGTACACGAAGGTGGAGCTACGTACTGACATTTATCACAAGACTCTTGTGGGTTTCCCGGATGACAATGTCTCTAACTAATTGTGGGACAAATTTGCTCCGACAAGTGAGAGATTTGATGCCTTGGTCTCTAAGGTATCCCAGTTCACCTCTTTCAGTCTGCGAGTCCTTCATTTTCTTCAGACAAAGACCATTTTTGGTAGACAAGATAGTGGCAAGGCTGTGACTAGACAAGAGGTCTTTTATTTGATGTGCATGCATGAGGACAAGCGGTGCAATGTGGCATATTCTCTCATGTAGTTTTTTGATGATCAGTGCAAGAGGGGCAAGTTTGGTGCATTGATTGGAGGGATGTATATCACCAGACTCGCTTAGGGTTTGGGTGTCTTTGATGGCTTGCCTCCGATGACACTCGATGGCATGCCTAAGTTGATTGGGTACGCCACATTACTGCGAATGGACAAGACAAAGAGCTTTATGCCAGCTTTTGCCCCTCCATAAGATCCTGTAGCTCTTGAGGTAGCCTCCATTCTTGCTACTGACCCTACTAGTTAGCCTCCAGTTAATGCTGGTACTTCTGCTGCTGCTGCTGGTCCTTCAGCTGCCACTAGACCTTCTTTTTCCTCGGCTTTACCCCCTTTCTCTGGTCCAACCTTGTTCTGAGATTGGATATCATACATAGGGAGGATGATGCGGATGATAGGAAGCCTACTGAGTTTGAGAGATAGATCTATTGGTTGGAGAGGACCATGGTTGGTCTTTAGGTTCAGCAGAACCGACTCATCACCAACCAGCATTAGATCCTGACCATGTTGCAACACCAGCAGTAGGCCCCTGAGTTTGAGGCATAGAGCCGAGCATGGCTTCAGCAGTCCATGCTAGATTATTGGGGCACTCAGGGGCATGTGCCTCGTATCGCTGCACCGCAGCCATGGCCGATGCAGCCTTCGATTCAAGTCGAGCCTGATGATGGCGATGGGAGTGACGACTCCGATGCCGCCATGCATGATTGACCTTTCCATCTTCATTTTTTTTTCTTTTATTTATTTTATTTCATTTATTTTTTTTATTTTTTCCACTTTGGATTACTGTATTTATGCTGATTAGGCTTATTGTCTTTTATTTTATTTTATTTTATTTCTCTTTTTATGTTTTATTTTTCTTTTATTTTTCTTTTGTCTCTCTTTGCCTAATGTGGGTCTATAGAACGGAGAATGACGTGGCATGGCCTTTGGAATAGACTGATATGGATATCCAATGACAGGGCAGTTTTCTATTTCTTTTTTCTTCCCTTTACGTGTTTTTCTTTATATTCATTTTCAAACACATTTGGGACAATATGTTGTTTAAGTGTGGGGGACAGATATGTATATGCTTATTTGTTTATTCATTTATTCTTTCTATCTTGTTTTGGCTCAAGTGAGCTAAATTGTAATAATGGTGTGAATTGGAATGATTCCCTTATTAGCTTATAATTGTTAATTATTTTTCTTTATATACGACAATCTCTTATTGATGTTTGGCTCGGTTGAATTGATCATTGGCTAAGGATTAGGTGTAGTAGTCATAATTAGGGAATTAAACTGATGAAATCTGCACTACTGGAGTTTGAAACTTTAGTTACATTTTTAAGCATATGTTGATTCCTTTGTGACTTGAGTTAAGGTTAGTGAGATACACTTAATATCTTAGGCTCCTTGGCTATTTTTCTTGAAAAAAAAAAAGAAGGAAAATAATAATAATAATAATAATAATAATAATAATAATAATAATAATAAAGAAGGTGCAATAAATAGTGCACTATTTGGAGCTTTGAAAATTTTTCTCTATTCCGTCAATTTTGACTCTTCTAACCTTAGGAAAGTTGAAATTATGAATAGTTCTAGTAGCCATTTGAATTCGTGATTCTAGTTAAGTAACCAGGGGTCGACATCACAAATGTTTACCTTCGTGTCAAAAGGCTGGTATGACGATTCAAACAAGTCGGGCTCTTTGAAAAAAAAAGTGTGCAATAAAGTTATGTTTAATTGTTAGGTCAATAGAAAATTGAGAGAGTAGTCAGGTGCCTAAGAGAAAATCCTTCATCTCTCACTTTTGTTTGGCTTTTGTTTCTTTGGAATTGTATGCTCAATCTTTTAACTCTGGAATTTAGACTTCAGGATTGTGAGTTTTATCTTTACATCTGAGAGTCCTTGATTTGTAAATCCTTTAATTTGACTACTGCATTTGAGAATTAGTTGTTGATTATGAGATTCGAGCCTTACTGATTTGGGTATTATCAATCTTGATGTTTTCTTTTGGCTTTAAAAGGGTTGTCCATGTTCTAAACTATTATTGTAATTTAGTTTTCTTGAGGACAAGCAAAAGCTCAAGTGTGGGGGAATTTGATAAGTGTTGAAAACACTACATTTTGTCCCTTGTTCTTAATATATTTTATGCCTCCAATTGAGTTTAATCTATTTGTTTTAATGCTTTCACAGTTCTTTTAGTTAATCTAATGTTAAAAGATGCCATGATCTGAATATGGTCCAGGACAGTGAATGATCCATGCCAAAACGTTGATTTTTTGGAGAAATATGGGTTGCCACGGGTTGAGCCACGGCTAGTATTCTAGCTGTGTGATAAGAGCAAAGAGGAAAATCATCCAATAGCCTCCCAGGGGTGTAGGCATGACTGGGGTTTCACCCGTTGGAGGATACATTTTCTACGTTTCAAGGAGAGAGGGGGAGGACGAAGTGAAATAGAGAAAGAATAAGAAGGGGAAGAAGACATCGAAGATCAGAGATAAAAGACAGGATTTCTTGGCAATTAATTCATGAATTGTTTGAGAATTCTTATTTCTTTAATTCTTTCTTTGGTTTCAATGTGTAATATGAACTAAATCTTTCCAATTCAGGTATTGATGAACCTTATAACCTTTTGTATAGATTGAATTACTTATTATTCAATTAAATCATTCTTGAGATTATTTTATTTTTATGAATATTATTGTTTAGATTCTAATTAATAATTGCATGCTTATTCGTTGGGGATTGTTTTCATATAATTGATTAGATTATTTTCATATAATTGATTAGAGATAACTTTATATGAATGGATCACTCATATAGATTGAGGGTTGATTGAGGCACTAGAGATAGGCTTACAAGACTCCTTTGGTGGATAGTTTCTTGAATCTAAAGCATAACCTAATTGAGTTTGCTTGAGAAGAGATTCCTTGCATTCTTTTTGGGAAATAGGGATTTAATTGCTCGAGAGAGATTTTTATCTAATTTAGTGAAACACCAATTCAATTTATAGAATGAATTTAATTGATGTGTAGTTCATGATATACAATTATGGACTAGGGGATTCAATACCTGAATGGGTTTTTGTTTCTGACTTCGTCTCTTTTTTCCTTATTGTTATTTTACTTAATTTACATTTTAATTTAGTTTGAATACAATTATAATCATTTTCATTTACACAAATTTGATTCACTAAACATTAGTAACATTTTGAGCTAGTACTTACCTAAGGTCTCCAGTGGAATGATAATTCATTCATTACTATATTACTTGTGCGATCTGTACATTTGCAGAGTTCACATCACTTACTCTGGTTGTCTAGGAAGTTTCCCTTTTTGATTTGATTACACCTATTTTGCTATCTAAATAACTTGAATCTCTACATTTCGCACTGCTGCTTCCAAAGAGTCAAATCTTCTATCATTAGCCTTCTAAATTTTAGTGCTAGCTTGAATGAAAGCATTCAAGCTGTCCTCCAAAGATGGCTTCCTTTGCTATTGCTGGTTTGATGATTCTCCTTAGAATGATTGGCCTCTTTGCATCATTTGAAATTGAGGCTACTGCTGCTGTTGGTTATTGTTTCTCTAGGAAAAGTTTGGATGGTTTTTCCAACCTTGGATTGGAAAAGGGGTCATTTTTCGCCCTAGGTTGGAAACCATCCAAGGTTTGTGCTTGCTCATATTCACCTGTAAAAGAATCAAAACTCAAAGACCAAACATTAGCACCATGACCAAAAATACCACAAACACCATATACCTTTTGTTATTGAATTAGTGTGTTCCCCTTCATGGTAAGGAGCTTGACTTGTTTAGTGAGCTCAACTATTTGTATAGCGACATCTTTCTCCAGAGCTCCTTCTTCAACTCCAACTCTTCTCCCTCTCACACTTTTTTTTTTACTGAGAGTTAGCACCGAGCATCTCAAAAAGGTCATAAGTTTCCTCAGCAGTGATCTCTCCTATTGCCCCTCTAGCTGCATTGTCAACTATGCTTTGGCTCTAGAATGTAAGCCTATCATAAAATAACTGGTTGAGTAATTGCAATGGATAGTGATGGTGTGGGCATTGAATTTGCAACATCTTGAACCTTTCCCATGCCTTATGAAAAGGCTCTCTTTCAATTTGTGTGAAGGTTGCAATCTTTAATCTCAAATCAGCTATCTTTTGATGATAGTAGAACTTCCCATGAATTTATTGTACACCTCCTCCCAAGTAGTCTATGAATTAGGAGTAAGTGTCATCAGCTAAGATTTAGCTTTGTCCTTTAAGGTGTAAGGAAAGCAACTTATCCACAAACTAATCTTCAATTAGACCTTGTACAAGAAAGGTTTGTATGGTGCAATAGAATTCCCTGATGAAATTAAGGGGATCTTCATTGGGCACTTCATAAAAAGATGGAAGCATGTTGTAGTGGATGTTCTTTAACTCATAATTTCTGGGAGCTGCATTAAGTCTAATGTAGGATGTTGTAGTGCCTATGATTGGCTAGCGTAATCCTTTATAGGTCGAGGGTTCTCTGCCATTTCTTCTTGTTCTTCTTGATCATTTTCTTCTTTAATTGGGTCAAATCTCCTTTCGCCTACACTATGAATATTATTAATAAAAGGGACAATCTCTCCTTCTAGAGATCTTCTCCCTAGTATAAAAATCTCGAAAAACAAAAGTAAGCAAAACTAGAAACAAAAATAATTACAGTGAAATAAACAAATTTACCTTGCTATTCCTCGGCAATGGTGCCAAAAACTTGTTCACCTTAAATATATTGTCCAAAAGTGACCCATAAGTATACAGGACAATTATAGTATATCGGAAATACCCAAGGTCGTATCTCTCAAAGAATTGCAAATGGAAATATCTGTCTCAATTTAAAGTAAATTAAATGAAAAGAATTTGAATGATTTGATTTTGAAAAGAAATAATTACAAAATAAGAAATTAAAAATAAATATGGATTAAAATGCAATAGGTTTAAATGTAATAAATGAAAAATGCCTAGGGTTTGTATTTAGTTTATAAATCATATATATTCATGAATATACCCATTTGAGTATGCTTAAAACCTTAGTTTCTAACAACTTAGAGAATAAAAATCAATCTATTAGCAATTGCATTCATAGAAATCATTCTATCAAATCATATATAAAAATCTAAAGCATAATCTTAAAACTTATATTTCTAATTCATGTTAAGATCCTAAAGGAATGAATTTTGGAATCGAACTTCAACTCTCATTCCTTCATTTAAAACCTAAGTCAAACAATTGGTAGCTAAGCAATTGTTCAATAATAATCAATCAATTTAATTAGGAATAATAAAAATAATCAGAAGGGATTATATTCAATTCTATATCATGAACACATTACACAAACCCTAGACAAGGATGAATTTAGCTCATGGGAAATAAAAAATTCATCATAATTTTATTATAATAAAAAGAATTGATTGAATCAATTCTATCAATTCAATAATCCCAAAAATAATTATAATAAAGAAATAAGAATTAAACCATATTGATCAATTCGTTTTATCTGATTCAATCTCTTGAATCTTTATAAATGAATTCCCCTAAGACCAAAATTCTAATCTAAGTGTTGAAATATGAAAACTAAAAATAAAATAAAGAGAATAGAAAATTGGAAGAGAAGATACTATCCAAAATTTTTTTTTGCTCCTTTTCTTCCTCCATACGGCCCTATTTAAAACAAAAAAATTTCTTCTTTTGCTTCTATTTTCCTAAAATAATTTAGGGTTAGAAATTTTTCAAAATCTTGGATAATCTTCAATATTTGCTTAGAGGTGATCTAGTGAATGATGGGATCTTGCAGCTAGGCACCGGGGACTAGTGGACTGTAGGAAGCAAGCTACTATGAGGCACTAGGGAAGGCAAGCAGCAGACTATGGTGTGCACTAGGATGCTTATTGTGTGCACTGTTGGGTTGCTGCTGCTGCTGTTGGGTGCTAGGAAGCTGCTGTATACATTAAGGATTGCTTCTGCGCATGCTGGGGTGGCATGTTGAGCGCCAGGAAGCTATTGTGTGCACTGGGGTGGCAAGCTAGCTCCTGCAGGGTGCTAGATGCTGCTGTGTGGCACTGCTGCTGCACGATGGCATTCCTCTTGCCGTGCAACGTTCTGCCAAATTTTTCATCTTTGCTCAAAACTTCTATTTTTTTAATTATTTAATGCAACTAAAAACAACTTAACAAACATATTAAAAATATCATAAAATCATAAAAATAAATTATAAATTAGCAATTAAAGGAACCAAAAATAAGATAAAACTATGAGAAAACAATGCATTATATGCTTTAATCCTCCTTCTATATATAGAGGACCTTTCCACACTTAAAATCACCAACTTCTAAAGCTTGAAAAGCATTAATTTCAAGCAAACCACTTTGTATTTTCTCCTCACTTTATAAAGCAAGTTAAGGGGTTTCTCTTTGATTCTTACTTAACTAGTTAAAGGCTTTTTGCCTACCTATTCGAGACTAGTCCATTGCCCAAGGCTCATGTTGAGAGGTTTCCCCTTAATTCCTACTTGACTAGTTAAAGGCTTTTTACTCACTTATTCGAGGCAAGTCTGTTGCCCAAGGCTCGTGCCCTCTATGAACTACCATGCCATCAAGGCTAGCTGCCACCTGGCACTTGAGGTGAGCCACTGCACACCATCCAAGGTGATCCACTATGCCATCTGAAGCCAATTGCCATGCTGTCTAAGGCCAGTCATTGCCCACCATTTGAGGTAGGCTACTTTTCCCTTAATTTTCTTTTTTCTAATTTTCCTTGCCTCTTTTGGTTAGTTAATTAAATTGATTCATCTAGGTTGCTAGCTAACCAACTCTCCCCTCTATCACCTTCTTCACTTACTTTTATTTTGTTTTCCTTTACTTTGTTATTAGGCTTAGTTTGGGGAATGTGTGACTTCTCTAGAACCCATAAGGACTAAAGGAGGTTTCCCCTAAGTTTGAGATTTCATTGTAATATTAATTCTCTTTTATTTTGAACTCTAATTGTGTATAAACTTTATAGATTGAATGATCATGCATATTACAAACTACTCATGCATCTTTAATTGTTGATGAAATATATTTTAAGTTGCTCTTATATTAAATGGCCAAACTTATTTTGTTACGATAAACCAAAAACCTAGTCCCCGAATCCTCTTTCATTTTGAGGCTAGCGATCTTTTTCCTTTGGATAATAATTGAAGTCAAATGGGTTTTTTCCCTATATTTTTCCAAATAAAAATAAATTAAGGTGGCAACTTTAAAAATTTTTTAAAATCAATAAAAAATAAGCCAAAGGGCTTCGTTATGAGTTCTTTCCAAAATTAGCATTTCAATCCCTTTTAGCATATTAGATCGGTGCTTGGGTTAGGCCTTACAGATAGAGAGTCAACTGGGGAGTTAATTTTCTTTTTATAAAAGGAAAAAAATAAGTGGACTACTAATTATTTTAAAAAGAGTTTGGCCTTTTAATATGATTGTGACTTTGTATGCATCACTTGCATAGGCTCTTTGCCATTCAACCTAGTTTTAGGAAAATAATGGATAGTGAGTAGCATCGAGTGGGTAACCCTCTTTTGGTCGACTCGTCGATAGTAAAATCATCCACCTTGTGATGAATCCTTTAATCCTTTCAAAGGTGTAATGGGCATGCATGTACTACTGGACCCATGCGAGGCTCCTCGACTCACATGTGGTTAGGTATATTGCTGCTCTAATGTGATGGGTACCCAAATCGAGCCATCCTTACGCTTTCATATAATGAACCTAGATCCCGATGTTAGGTTGTATGTACCATAATTAAAACTGTCACATCCCAACCTTATGAGATATAACAGTCCTAGAACATGAGGAGACATAAGGTCACCCATGCCTATAGAACCCATTAACATATAACAATCATGCCTAGGATCTTTCCGAACCTTCTTCATTAACTCATTTAAAACATTTAGATAAATACCATAAATTTGCAGAAGACTTAAATAAATCATTACATATCAAATCCATAAGGAAAATAATATATATATATCCATAAGTATAAATCAACATTCCCAGAGCATCTAAAGACAAGACTTCACAAACATAGTATTATTGATAACTCAGATAAGGAATTCCCAAGCAAAGTACAATGCTTGAGCCATCACCTTGCCTCCTCACATTTTCTCACCTGGAACCACACAAAGAAAATGGGTGAGATAGATAATCTCAATGAGTAAATGAAAAGGCACATACATTATCACATATTCATTTGAAAGGAAACACATAACTTATACATATAGTTCATGGTTTATAAGTCATGAATTAGGTTTCAATTTAGCAAGGGTTCAATTTGGCAAGTTTGCAGAAATCACACTTATAGCATGTAGAGAGTGAAGACTTTTGCTCATTCACTCGAAATACATAGAGGAGAGGTGGCCTTATACCAAATTCCAACTCCTATCACATAGAAAGCGTGAAGCTGATTAGGCTTTGCGGCTAGAATTGCCGCTTCTAGCTGAGGTGGGTACACTACCCCTATCCATTGGGTTAAGACTGTGTGCACAGGTTCTGATGATTATCTGCATCGGCACGAGGATTCTGCATAAAGGGTAAAAGGTAACATAGCTAGAGCTAATGGTAATCACAATTAACAATATCACATATGACAATAATAACATTTATTCCAATAACAATAGTGGTTTAGCTTTCAAACAATGACATAATGATAGTGTAGTTCCAGAAAGAATACAAGTTAGGGTGTTAATTGCAAGATTTTCTCATTGGATAGCAAAATAGTTTTTAGACCAAATGTCCTTTGGCAACCTGAGCTTGACAAAGAAATCATATAATAATATTTAAAATAGAAAGAACTTGGGTTTCAAAGATCACAAAGGTTCACATAACAATATATCATATTCTTGTAACACAACAAAATGTTGTTTACACTTATAACATGAATACGATGTTTACTCATACTTGTAACATGAACATAGTGTTTACTCATACTTGTAGAATGAATACAATGTTTACTCACACTTGTAGAATGAATATGATGTTTACTCACCTTGGGGTTCCCTTGCTCCTAGTACACGTAGTCCCTTTTGCACTTCTAAAGCTCCTTAAACTCTAACATAATATTTGTTTTAATACTTAGTATTTATTTACTTATGATGCTCCTATCCAATAACTACCCATGTACATATAGCATACACATACACTTAGAGTCCACACATAGATGTACTCGTCACTTGCACATAGCTAGTTGACCTAATGGTCTTGCATACTTAGGCCTTAGCTCACAGGAAAACACATTGCAATCATATCAATACCTCTTTATGGTCATCACAATATCATTACCTCAATATCAATTCACTTATCAATTATCTTAGTTCACTTTACACTTTCATACATGTCATCTTAACAATTAATCCTTCAAACATCATGCTTAATTCATATGATCCCTTTCACTTCATTAACTCATAACTACATATTCATCATCAAGTCATCATGACTTCTAGTTCCAAATTCCTCAATCACATTTGCATTCTAATCATAATACAAGGTTAAGATACCTTAAGTATACCATAATGCATTTAAGCTCATCTAGGACCATACCTTCAATTAACATGAAATTTTATCATTTATTATACATACATACATGTCAACAATCATCAAAACACATCACCTAAAATTTATAAACATTTGGACAAAATTGTTCATGTAGGCCGAATGCATTATTAAGGTAAAAACCAAATTCTTCTTCTTTTCGTGCTTTCCGTCTATTTCAGAAATATGTAAAAACATGGTTTAAACTAAGATTTTTCATGTAAACATAACAAAAATTATTTTAGAACTTAAATCCATAAGAATCGGCCCCTATTGGTGTTAGTAATATAGAAAAATTCAATCTTTTGCATTATAGTGCACAAAACCATAAGTTTTCCTGTTTTCGGTATTTTTTGGTCATTTCAGAAATATGCAAACAGGTTGTTTAAACCATTATTTTTCATTCAATTATTGAAAATATCAGTTTAGAACACATTCCTTCATGAATCAATAGCCATAGATAGGGTTTGTACAAAAAAAAATTCTAAGTTCAAAGGCTTAGGTGAAAAATCATGAGTTTCCGCACTTTCCGCGCATTTCGTTTATTTCTGCGATAAACAGACACATGATTCAAATTATTATTTTTCATCTAAACAAAACAAATATCACATTAGAACACCAATTCATACAAATTAGCAGCCATATATTCATGAAAGAATAAAATTTTCCAATTTCCAAGTCCTAACACGAAAACCTTGAATTCCTTTGTTTTTCGAAACTTTTCGGTCATCACAGAAATATGCAAAAATATTATTTCATCCAATATTTTTCATGAAAACAAATAAAAAATCAGTTTAAAATACATCCATGCACAAATTGTCCATCCCCCCCCCCCCCTATGATGTTTGTGCAATAAAATTGTGATTTTAAGTTATAGAATTCGCCTTTGGAGAAATCTTGCAGAAAGAATCGTATTTTTGGTAGAAAATAAATTTTCTCTCCCAAAAATTAACTCAAATAGAATTGAATCTATAGAAATCAGTAATCAAACAGTTCAAAATAATTTTCCCATAATTTATTTCATAGAAATCAGTTTAGAAATTGAAAGAGAATAAAAACTTACGATTAAGGTCACGAAATCACGAAACGGAAAGGTGTTTTCAATATTTCAGTAGAGAGAATTATTTTGAGAGGTTTTCTACCAAAATATAGAAAGAATAAGAGAATGGCTGTTGGAAACCCTTGTTTGGCCAAAAATTAGAATATATATTAGGGTTGGAGTGGAATTTCCACTATTACCCTTAATGAAATAGGTTAGGAGAATTTTTGTGTAGTGGGCTTTTGGATATTTAGGCTTTTCCTTTAAAAATTTCTTCTGAATGGAATTAAAATAAAAATAATATTTTTCTTATTAATTCTGGAACATTTCCCTCAAAAATATTTTTAAAATACCCATAAAATTATTTTATGCTTAAAAATTGTCTTATGCATGAAAATCATTTTATTTAAAATAAATTCTTTTATACAAATGCAGTTCATGTAAATCATTTATTCCACAATGGCAACACATATTATGCATATTAAAATTAATTTAATATGCCATATACTCATCAATCACTTAGATCACAAATTTTCACACATGCACACACTTAACCTTATAGGTTCTAATTCAAGCAATTTATCATGAAAATTCCTAGGGTGGGTGTGGGTTGTTACAAAAAGCTTGCATCTTTGCATTCTCATGAAATATTTTCCCCATGCATATCATGCATTCATATTGTATAACAAAACATGAATTCATCTCAAGTCTAGGTTGAACCTTGAATCGAAGAAGGGTCAAACATTTTTATCTTCGTTCAAATAACTTCCTCATAAACACTCTCATTGATATCCCATCACCTTATCCAATAACCCTTAAACCATTACCCTAAACCTTTGATCTAAACACCATTATCCCTTTACTCTAGTCCTTAACCTGAGCACCTTCACTCCTTAACCTTAAACACACTCACTTTTATCCCAGTCACCATTACCCCTACAAACCTTAAAACTATCACCTTGACCTTTAACTTTAAACACCTTACCCTAACCTTTATCCTAAATACCATCACCTTAACCACATACCTTAAACACTTCGCCACTTTAAACACCAAATGCTAGAACCTTACACCTTAAATGTATACCTAAGCCACCTTTAGCCTTTCAACCTTAAGCTATAAACCCTATGGACACTTATTTCAGCACCTCCCAAATTAATTTTGAACTCTTCAAAACTAACCAAAGTATTCTTGGCACAATCTGACTCCTTTTCTACCTTGACTAGACCTGTTCCAGACAACATTTTTTCAAAACTGACTAGATTTTCTCTCAAACTAATTGCTCAAATGTCTTAAAATTAATTTTGAGCCTAACAATACTGACTGATATTTTTTCTGAGCTTTAAAACTTTCAAAAACTAACCCAAAAGCCTTAAAAAGGAACCAAAAAAGCACCTAGAAACCCATTTCAAATTCCCAAAATGCCCTTCTTTTTCATTTTTTAATATTTTTTAGCCCTACCCTTTTCATCTTTTCACTTCCCATATCACTCTCACCTCATTTT
The DNA here is from genome assembly GCA_947687605.1 of Reutealis trisperma. Taxonomy (NCBI): domain Eukaryota; kingdom Viridiplantae; phylum Streptophyta; class Magnoliopsida; order Malpighiales; family Euphorbiaceae; genus Reutealis; species Reutealis trisperma. The sequence goes on along the minus strand of CANTUT010000345.1, from coordinate 565,085 downwards.
TCCTATAAATAGCCCTTCCATTTCTTCATTCAAAACACATCTTGAGTTAGAGTTGATAGCTATCCTCTAATTTCTCTATTCTTCTCCCTCCAACCACTCTCTAATTAATTAATTAATCTTTTTGATTAATTAATTATCTCACCCTAACCAAGTTAATTAATCTTCTTAATTAACTAAAACTCCTTTTTTTTAAATTAATCACTCAATTAATTAATTAATTAATCACTCTTTAAAATCAAATTAATCATTTTTCTTAATCCATCTTTCATCCAAATTAATTAATTAATATTTTTAATTTATTAATCCATCTATCCATTTCATCACATTTATTAGTTAATTAATCATTTTAATTAATTAATTAATCTCCCGATCAGATCTAATCATTAGGTCCCGATAAAACGGAACTTCGGTATGGTAAAACTCTCTATCCACCAAAAGTCAAGGTATTAGCCTTTTTTCTCTTAAGCCCAAATCAAATCACTCAATTCAATAATCCTCTAAACCCTTCCACTTAATCGTGGAACGAATTACATGGGTTTTAATCCCCATTCAATGGGATATGGAGGCACATTTGGAATCTAAATCCAAACCTCAAATCCAAATCCTAATCAATCACCTTTTTCCCTTTTAATTAATGTAATTTGTGGATATTTTACTTTAATTTTCTTGTTGCACTCATGTCATATTCATGCATCTTATTTACAATTATCATATTATAATATTTGTCATTCATGAATCATTTTTTCAAAGTCAAATTAAACTTAAGAGCCAAGTCATGATTATTTAACTAAAAACCTAGTCCTCGAGTTCAACCTAGTTCAAGGTTGATGATTTTGTCATTGGGTAAATTAATCAACTAAAATTAATGAATTAGAGTCAAAATTGGGTTTTTCCTTAATTTTTGCATTTAAAAATAAATTAGGGTGGCAACTTTAAAAAATCATTTTCAAAATCAACCAAATCCAAACCTGAGGGTTCCATTATGAGTCTAAATCTAAATGAGCATCCCAGTTCCCTCTAATGGACTAGGCCAGTGCTTGGGCGAGGCCTCACAACTGGCCACTCCATTGGGGACTAGTTGCCACCTTTTTTTTAAATAAAAAGAAAAATAAGAGGATTACAATTTGGTTAAGGAAAAATTTTTCCAAAATAATCTCCATTTGGCTTATTAAGTATAATTTGACTTTCATGTAGCACTTTACATAATAAGGGCTCCTTGCCTAACCTTAACTTTAGGAAAACTTTTGGATGGTGAGTAGCATTGGCTTGACAACTCTCTTTGAGTATGTTGGGAGATAACAAAAGCATTCCACCTTGTGACAAATCTCTAATCATTTCAGTGGTGTAATGACGAATCAATACTGTTGGACCCATGTGAGGCTCCTTGCCTCACATGTGATTAGGTATGTAACAACCCACACCTACCCTAAAAATTTTTGTGACAATTTGCTTGACTTATAACTATTAGGACTAATTGTGTACCTTTATGGGAAATTATATTCTATGTGTTTGATGAGTATGTGGCATGTTAAATTAATTTTAATATGCATAATATGAGTTATTATTATGAAATAAATGATTTACATGAAATGCATTAGCATAACATAATTTATTTAAATAAAATGAATTTTCATGCACAAAGAAAATTTTTAAGCATAAAATAATTTTATGAGTATTTTAAAATAAATATTTTGGGAGGGAATTTTAATAAAAATAATAAGAAAAAATATTTTACTTTTAATTTCCTATAATCAGCCCTTAATTAAAATAAAAAGTCTAAATACGTAAAAGCCCACTACACTAAAACCCTCCTAACCTAGCTCATTAAGGGCATTAGTGGAAATTGCCCAAAATTCTATATATAATAATGCAAAATTTGGCCAGCCCTAATGTTTTAGCAGCCACCCTCTGTTATTTTTATATTTTGATAAAAAAATTCTCTCAAAATAATTCTCTCTACCAATATTAAGAAAACAACATTCAACTTTGCGATTTCGCGACCATTTCATAAGTTTTTCTTTTCTTTTCAATTTGCTATTTGATTTTTATGAAACTAATATTGGGAAAATTATTTTGAACTAAATATTTACTGAATTTTATTGATAAAATTTGGGCTAGGTGATTTCTTGAGGGAAAAATAAATTTTTCTACCAAAAACATCAACCTCTCTATGCGATTTTTCCAAAGGTGAATCCTGTAACTCAAAATTGAAAATTTTATGCATAGGCCATACTGGGGGGGTGGTGATTTCTACATCATTGATTTCTAAACTGATTTTGGATGTGTTTAGATAAGAAATATTAAGTTAAATCATATTTCTACATATTACTGTAATGACTGAAAAGTTTTAGAAAGTAAAGAAATTCAAGATTTTTGTGCTAGAACTTAGAAGTTGGAAAATTCTATGATCATTTATACATGTGGCTGCCAATTTATATATGGATGGATTCTAATATGATAAATTTTTTTTTTTGGATGAGAAATAACAATTTAAATCATGTGTTTGCATATCATTGTAATGAACGATAAGTGCAAAAAGTCATGATTTTCACCCTAAATCCTAAATTTGGAATTTTCATGCATAATTATGATCAATGGCTGCCAATTCATACATATAATTTTCTAAAATGATATTTTCTATGATTGAATGAAAAATAATGATTTAAACCATCTGTTTACATATTGCTATAATGACCGAAAAATATCAGAAATAATAAAACTCATGGTTTTTCATCCTAAAACTTAAAGTTGGAAATTTTCATGCATATGAATATATATGTGAGCCAATTCCTACATTTATATATTCTAAAATGATTTTTGTTTTGATTACATGAAAAATCTTAGTTCAAACCATATTTTTATATATTACTATAATAGACAAAAAGTGTGAAAGTAAGAGAATTCAGTTTTTCCTTTAATAAGAACATTCAGCCTACATTGAGATTCTTAACCCAATGTCCATAATTTTTGTATGATATATTTTAATGATTATTGATATGTATGAATGAATGATAAATGATTCAATTGCATGTTAGTTGAAGGAATCACCCTAGACAAGACTATAGGCAATTTGGTATACTTAAGGTATCTTAACCTTAGGTTGTGATTAATATGTGAATATGATTAGATAATATGGAAGTAGGTTATATGATGAGTTAATAATGAATTAATAATCTTAAATTTATGAAGAAATTGATTGAATGAATTGGTCATATGAGATAAGAATAATATTTGAAAGGTTATTTGTTAAGTTGACATATATGAAAGTGTTAAGTGCACTAAGATGATTGTTAAAGTGAATTGACATTAAGTTAGTGGTATTGAGTTCACCTTAGAAAGGTATTAACATGATTGTAATATTTTTTCATGTGGGCCTATAAAGGCTAAGTGTACGAGACTTTTAAGTCAACATGTTATGTACAAGTGATGACTGCACTTATATGTGCAACTTTAAGTATATGTGAATGTTATATGTGCATGGGGTAGCTATGGGATAGGATAGCATCATGATTAAATAAATACTAAGTGTGGAATTTAATATCATGATCATGTTAGAGATTGAGGAGCTTTAGAGGTTAAAAAAGGCTACATGAAATAAGAGCAAAGGAACCACAAGATGAGTAAACACTATAACCTTACTTTAAGTGTGAGTAACATTATGTTATGTTATAAATATGTGATATCACATTATATGAGCCTTTGATATCTTGAAACCCAAGTTCATCCTATCCTCAAATATGATTAAATGATTTCTTTGTAAAGTTTGGATTGCCAAAGGACAATTGGTCCAAAAACCATTTTTTTATTTATCTAATGATAATTCCTTTTGATTATTGCCCTAACTCATATTCTTTCTAAAACTACACTATTTTTGTATATTTTATTCAAAAGTTAAATTGCCATTGTTATTGTAATAAATATTATTTTTACCTTAAATGTTATTGTTATATATGAATACCAATAGCTCTAGCTATGGTACCTTTAACCCTTTATGCAGAAGTCCTTATGCCGATGTGGGTAATCATCGGAACCTACGCAAATGATCTTAACCGAATGGATAGGGGTTGTGTATCCAACTCAACTAGAAGGGGCGGTTCTAGCGGTGGGGCCTAATCGGCTTCATGCCTTCTAAGTGATAGGAGTTGGAATTTGGTTTAATGCCACCTCTCCTCTAAGTTTTCAAGTGATAGAGCAACAACCTTCACTCTATAAGTGTTATAAGTGTGATTTCTGCAAACTTGTTAAATTGAACCTTTGCTAAATTGCAACTTGACTCATGAATTATAAATCATGAACTATGTGTATAAGCTATATGTTTCCTTTTCAAAGAAAGATGAGTTAATGTATGTGCTATATTGTTTACTGATTAAGATCATCTATCTCACCTTTTTTCTTTCCTTGTGTGGTTTCAGGTGAGCAATATGAAGAGACAAGGTGATAGCTCAAGCATTCTACTTCGCTTGGGGGAACTCCTTATCCAAGTCTTTAATAATACCATACAATGAAGAGTTGTCATTAGATGCTCTAGGAATATTTATTTTGATATTTGTTTGAGATGTTATTTATTAAGGTTTTCGAGTAGATTATGAATATTACTTTCCTTAAGGATTATATGTGAAATGTCTAATTACTATCCTTCACAAGTAAAGGTTTTCATATAATGTTTTAAATGAGTTATTGTATGAGGTTTTGCATGATCCTAGGCATGATTTGCATATGTGTCAATGGGTTCTATGGGCATGGGTGGCCTTATATCTCCCTGTATTATAGGACCATCATATCTCTAAAGTTGGGATGTGACAAGGTATATCGATGCTCTAGTGGGACGGGGACCCTTAATCAAACCACCCTTCACCCTTTTGCATATAGTTACCCTAGCATTGACCCTAGGTTCCATAATAATGGAGACATTTGTGCATATACCCATGAAAACTTTTTTGGCACGTATCATGACATTGCCATGCATATATAATATGAGAAGCTCAATAAGGTAAAAACACCTCAAAAACCTAAACCAGTGGTCTGTTACCCCAAAACGCCTTACACACTCACCCTATCAACATGTAAACCCGGTGACCAACCATATGGAGGGAATCCTTTTCCTAGAACACCTTCACATTTATGCCTTCATAATTCTATATTCTTACATATTTTTCTATCTATTTTATATTTCAAGGTACTAATGGCCAACACCTTCAGCTCTTTTGACCAAGACGTGATGAGCACCTTTTTTGCCAATCTCCTCAAGAAACAAGAGGAGACTTTCCAAGCCACACTCACCACCGCTCTTAAGACCTAAGCTAAAACTTTCACCAATGCTCTCAATGCCCAGTTTGCCACCTTTACTGATGCCCTTAACTCCTAACACAAGTCGATCATCAATGAGGTCAAGGAAATGACCAATGCCATTATCACTCCTCCTCCTGCTTGTATTAAGCCTGCATCTGCCTAAGTCAGGACTAGCCATGCCCTTACTTTTACTCCTCCCATTATCGATCTCATCGATAATAGGAAAGCACTTGAAAATTTGACCTCTCTTATTGTGGACTTGAACGTAACCACTCCCTCTCCCACTACAAATCCATTTCAAAGTGGAGATTTTTCTTGCTTTCTCAAAGCTAAGAAATTGATAGAGAAAATTAAGGCCATAGAGAGAACACTCAAGAACATCAAAAAGCATGAAGACATGACTGATGTAGACTCCTTAGCTCTCTTCCCAAATGTATGAGTTCCTCTAAAATTTAGGATGCCAGTTATAGATAAGTTTAATGGCATCACATGTCCCAAAACTCACCTCAAGGTGTATGTGGGCTCCATGAGGCCCTTTGGTGTGGATGACAAGCTCTTTGCTCAGTTTTTCCAACAATCTTTAACTAGAGCTGTTGTTAAGTGATTATTAGATTTGGACCAAAATCATAAGAAAACTTGGGATGACATCTGCAATACTTTTGTCAAGCAATACCATTATAAAATTGTGGTGGATGTCACCCATTGAGATTTAGAAACCACTAAGGAAGGCCAAAGAGAGTCCTTTACCATGTTCCTTACAAGGTGGAGGGTGACAGTAACACAAATGGTGAACCATCCATCTGAAGTAGAGCAAATTGACATCATTGTCAAAAACCTCCTCCCCTAATATCAGGCTCATATACAAACTCAATACCTCCCTAGCTTCAAAGCTCTCATTGCCATTGCCTCTAAGATTGAGGATTTGATTCAATCAGGACAAATTAAAGATGAATCCTCTAGTTCAAGATATCATAAGAACAACAATTACACCACTAACTCCACTACCAAAAGAGAAGGAGAGGTAAATGCTGTCTTTTATCACTAGCCAATGAGGTTATAAAGGAGGACTTTTTCTGAGATAGGGATGCCCCTTAGCGTTATTTACAAGAAAGCCTTAGAGGCTAATCTGGTTAAGCCTTTAGACCTATACCTCCTCCAAACCCCTTGCCCAAGGGTTATAATGCTACTGACTACTGTGACTATCATCAAGGGCTGAGGCACAAAATTGATGCATGCAATGCTCTAAAGCATAAAATTCAAGACCTTATTAATAGTGGAGACATCATTGCTCCTAGACTTAAAGTCTAGCACCACCGCCTATCCTTTTCTAAACCACTAAGCTCACCGGACCATCTCAAGCTTCACCTAATAATTGGCACTTTGAGAAGAGTGCTAGTGCTGCTATACCCCTATCTAAGTCTTTTGAGTCCATGTCTGAGTCACGTAAGCCTGAGTTTGAGTCTAGGTCTTTTGAGTTTATTTTCTATTAAATTTTTCTTTGAATTTGAGTATGTCAGGTCTTATCCTTCTGAGTCTATATTTCACCTTCTAAGCTTATCTTCTAATGTACTCGTGATGGGACTTTTATTAGTAGTAAAAATTTTGAACTTTCTAATTTGCTTTAATTTTTTATGATTCATCTTTAAGTGGGACATCTTAAAAAAAAAAAAAGCAACCAAAAAAAGAGAAAAAAATAAAAAAAATGAAAAAGGCAAAAGGATTAATTAATTATGGCATAAAAAATCCAAAATCCCATACATAGCATTTGCATGGCAGCAGTGGAAAAGCTCATAGATTGTTCTGTACAAGACAAGATAGGGATGATCCAAGCATCGCAGTTCACAAGATCCCTACCTACATACACAAGAAGCTTGTCAAAGAGAAGCCATAGAGTTGAAGACAGAATAGACCGAAAGGTATCATGATCAGCTGGATGCCATTGAGGAAAAAAGAATCGATGCTTTATGAAAAATTCAAGGTTATCAATAGAGACTAGCTGAGCACTTCAACTAGAAGGTGAAAGACAAGGGTTTGCAAGAAGGAAATCTAGTTCTGGGAGAAATCCAAGCCCTTATTCATGATCCAAAAGGAAGTTCAAACTAAATTGGGCTAGACAGTACATGCTCAAGAAAATCCTATCCAATGGACGCACCATCTTCACGTACATGGACTAAAATAAATTCTCCCATCTTGGCAACCCAAATTAGCTGAAATGATACATCATTTGAAGATGACATATGCATTTCATTTTTGTTTCTCATACACATGTAATGAGAACTACGTGGACTTGATTCTCCCTAAAAATAATAACCGACAGAAAAATGATGTAAGAGATACATAGGCAGCCCAACTTAGGTATGGTCCAAATCATAATATTTTATTTACATCACATTTTCATACACTTAATTCTTTTCCGTAAAAAAAAAAGAAAAAAAGAAGGAAAGAATGCTTGCTAAGTTGAAAACCCAAAAGGCCAACTTAGGTAGAAATTAGAGCAACAATAAAAGATGTCTCATTTAATGGTGATCAAATTTTGCAAAATACAAACCCATCATTTCGACAAAAAGGATAGCCTTTTCAGTGTCGTCTATAGCTTATTATGTATCGTGTAGTCTTGTCAACCTGTAAGTGTTTTGAACAAAAAGTAGAAAAGGGCCATGTTTGAAGTCATAGTTTAGCTAGTCCTCTCCACCTCCTAAGGTGCAAATCTCTCGTGTTCTCATCAGAGTCAGAGTCTACCACAATGTCCTCAAAAGGGTACACCCTTCTTCCAAGTCTCTATAGCTCCTCTTACCGCAAAAGTAGAAGTACTAATTGAATTAAAACTACTCACCACAGTATCATTGAAAACCCTTTCTAGAGCTTCAATAGTTCTAAAATTGTGCTAAAAAAATCATCTTTTACAATTCAAAAGATGATGTCCTCCTTTCTGCCCTAACTATAGTAGTCCTTCTCTGAACCACCACTGTAATATCATCCTCTCTCACTGTAATCACTGTGTCCTTTGTCACTGCCATCGCAGTTTGAGTCACCACTGCAATATGTGGTGTTATACTTTTAGTAAATCCCTAAGTCTCCTTCAAGGATCGAGTCATCCCCTTTGTTTGTGCTATAGTGTCACATCCCAACCTTAGAGATATGACAGTCTTAGAACATGGAGAGACATAAGGTCACCCATGCCCGTAGAACTCACTTACATATAAACAAATCATGCCTAGGATCTTACCAAATCTCTTATAATAACTCGTTTAAAACATTTAGATGAATATCTTTAATTGCGAAAGTCTAAAATAAATCATTACTTATAAAATCCATGAGGAAAATAATATATATCAATAAGTATCAATCAACATTCCCGGAGCATCTAATGACAAGACTCCATAAATTGGTATTATTGATAACTTGTACAAGGAATTCCCTAAGTGAAGTAGAATGCTTGAGCCATCACCTTGCCTCCTCACATTTGCTCACCTGGAACCACACAAGGAAAAAGGGGTGAGATAGATGATCTCAATGAGTAAATGATAAGGCATATACATATCACATATTCCTTTGAAAAGGAAACACATAGCTTATACATAAAGTTCATGATTTATAATTCATGAATCAAGTTGCAATTTAGCAAGGGTTCAATTTGGTAAGTTTGCAAAAATCACACTTATAACTTATAAAGAGTGAAGGCTATTGCACTATCACTCGAACTTATAAAGGAGAGGTGGCCTTATACCAAATTCCAACTCCTATCACTTATAAAAGCATGAAGCTGATCAGGCTCCATAGTTAGAACCGCCCCTTCTAGCTAAGGTGGATACATAACCCCTATCCATTAGGTTAAGACCATGTGCACAGGTTTTGATGATTATCTGCATCAGCACGAGGATTCTGTATAAAGGGTAAAAGGTACCATAGCCAGAGCTAATGGTAATCATAAATAACAATATCACATAAGGCAATAATAACATGTATTCCAATAACAATAGTGGTTTAGCTTTCAAACAAAAGATACAATGATAGTATAGTTCCAGAAGGAATATAAGTTGGGGTGTTAATCACAAGAAGTTCTCATTAGATAAACAAACTAGTTTTGGACCAAATGTCCTTTGGCAACCCAAGCTTGACAAAAAAATCATATAATAGTATTTAGAATGGAATGAACTTGGGTTTCAAAAATGTCAAAGGCTCACATACCATGATATCACATATTTGTAACATAACAAAATGCTACTTGCACTTGTAGAATGAGTATGATGTTTACTCACCTTAGGGTTCCTTTGCCCTTAGTATACGTAGTCCCTTTGCACTTCTAAAGCTCCTCAAACTCTAACATAATATTTAATTTAATACTAAGTATTTATTTACTCATGATGCTTCTATCCCATAACTACCCATGCACATATAACATACACATACACTTAGAGTTCACATATAGGTGTACTCATCACTTGTACATAACACGTTGACTTTAAAAGTCTTGCATACTTAGACCTTATAGGCTCTCATGACAACACATTACAATCACATCAATACCTTCTTAAGGTCATCACAATATTATTACCTCAATATCAATTCACTTTAACGATTATCTTAATTCACTTTACACTTCCATACATGTCAACTAAACAATTAACCTTTCAACTATCATGCTTAACCCATATGATCCTTTTTATTCAATTATCACTTTGTCAACTCATAACATCTAGTTCCATATTTCTCAACCATGTTTGCATTCTAAACACAATATAAGATTAAGATACCTTAAGTATACCAAAATGCATCTAAGCTTATCTAGGATCATACCTTTAACTAACATGTAATTTTATCATTTATTATACATACATATATGTTAATAACCATCAAAACACATCACATAAAAATTATAAACATTGGGATAAAAATATTTATATAGGCCAAATGCATCACCAAAGTAAAAACTAAATTCTTTTTCTTTTTGCACTTTCTGTCTATTTCAGAAATATGCAAAAACATGGTTTGAACCAAGATTTTTCATGTAAGTACAACAAAAATCATTTTAGAATTTTAATCCATATGAATCGACCACACTTGGTGTTGTTTATACATAAAAATTCAACTTTTGAATTATAGAGTACAAAACCATGAGTTTTCTTGTTTTCAGTATTTTCTGGTCATTTCAGAAATATGTAAACAGGTTGTTTAAACTATTAGTTTTCATTCAATCACAAAAAATATCAGTTTAGAACACATCCATACATTATTTGGTAGCCATAGATAGTATTTATACAAAAAAATTCCAAGTTTAAAGGTTTAGATGAAAAATCATGAGTTTCCGCGCTTTTCATTCATTACAATAATAAATAGACACATGATTCAAATCATTATTTTTCATCTAAACAAAACAAATATCATATTAGAGTACTTCCTCACACAAATCGGCAGCCACATATCAATTTAGTAAGAGAATTTTCTAACTTCTAAGTTCTAATACAAAAACTTTAAACTCCTTTGTTTTTCGAAACTTTCCGGTCATTGCATAAATAAGCAGAAATATTACTTAATCTAATATTTTTCATCAAAACAGATAAAAAATTAGTTTAAAGAATAACAATACACAAATTGCCCCCCTAGTGGTGTTTATGCATAAAAATTGTGATTTTAAGTTATAGAATTCACCTTTGGAGAAATTATGCGGAAAGAATTGTGTTTTTGGTAGAAAATAGATTTTCTCCCCCAAAAACTCACCCAACCAAAATTAAATCTATAAAAATTAGTAATCAACCAGTTCAAAATAATTTTTCCATAATTTATTTTGTAGAAATCAGTTTAGAAATCAAAAGAGAAGAAAAACTTACGATTATAGTCAAGAAATCGTGAAACGAAAAGGTGTTTTCTTAATTTCAATAAAGAGGAATATTTTGAGAGGATTTTTCTGCCAAGATACAGAAAAATTAAGGTGATAGCTGCTAGAACTCTATTCTGGCCGAAATTTAGAATATACACTAGGGTTTGAGTGAAATTTCCACTAATACCCTTAATGAACTAGGTTAGGAGGATTTTAGTGTAGTGGGCTTTTGGGTATTTAGGCTTTTTATTTAAATTTTTGGCTAATTATAATTAAAATAAAAAGAATATTTTTCTTATTATTTCTATAATATTTCCCCCCAAAATTTTTATTTTTAAAAATTATTTTAAAATACTCATAAAATTATTTTATACTTAAAAATCGCCTTTTTACATGAAAATTTATTTTATGAAAAATAATTTATTTCATGCTAATGCATTTTATTCAAATCATTTATTTCATAAAATAATTCATATTAGACATATTAAAATTAATTTAATATGCCCCAAACTCATAAGTCACGTCATAGATGAATTTTCATAAAATCAAACATTTTGTCACAACAACTCTTAATTCAAGCAATTTGTCATGAAAACTCCAAGGGTAGATGTGGGTTGTTACATATAGCCCTCTTCCTACTAGTGGCTCCTCCTACAGTCTCTCCCTCCTCAGCTATGTCACCCTCTATTCCCTTCAACTATGTCACCCTCTATTCCCTTCAGCAGAGCAGCCTGGTACTCTCTCTCAACTAGCCAAACCACCTTTATTAATCATTTGGCATACCTCTCTATGGTCCCAAGTGAAATCCTAAAATAAACAGTAGCTAGCCATCACCTGATAGCTCTGGCAATAGGAGCTGTGATCTGCACAGACTCTAAGAAGCGAAAAAAAAAAACTAAGGGCACATCCTGAGTCTGTCCATCTGCCTTAAAGACCCTCATCCCCTAGTGGAAATGAGTCTACCTCATCTGTCTTAAAGACCCTCATCCCCTAGTGGAAAGTTATTAAACCCAAGCCCAATATGCAAACCATTCGATGCCCATGGTCCCTAGTCAAGGGAGATCTAATCCTTTACTATTGGCAGTGTCACATCCCAACTTTAGAGATATGACGGTCTTAGAACATGGGGAGACTTAAGGTCATCCACACCCGTAGAACTTACTTACAAATATACAAATCATGCCTAGGATCATACCAAACCTCTTATAATAACTCATTTAAAACATTATATGAAAATCTTTAGTTGTGGAAGATAGTAATTAGACACTTCACATATAATCCATAAGGAAAAACAATATTCATAATTCACTCGAAAGCTTAAGAAATAATAACATCTCAAAATAAAACATCAAAAATAAATATTCCCAGAGCATCTAATGACAACACTTCATAACATAGTATTATTAATGACTTTGACAAGGAATCCCCCAAGCAAAGTAGAATGCTTGAGCCATCACTTTGCCTCCTCACATTTGCTCACCTGGAACCACACAAGGAAAGAGGGGTGAGATAGATGATCTCAATGAGTAAACAATTAAACACATACATTAACATATATTCCTTTGAAGAGGAAACTCATAGCTTATACATGTTCATGATTTACAATTCATGAATCAGGTTGCAATTTATTAAGGGTTTAATTTAGCAAGTTTGCAGAAATCACATTTATAACACATAACACATAGAGTGAAGGCTATTGCCATAACCACCCAAACACATAGAGTGAAGGCTATTGCTATAATCACTCAAACACATAATGCATGGAGTGAAGGCTATTGCCATAATCATTCAAACACATAGCCGACAATTACTTGCATCGGTACGAGGATCACATAGCCGATGATTACTCGCATTAGTATGAGGATCACATAGCCGATGATTACTCGCATCAGTACGAGGACTTCTGCATAAAGGGTTAAATGTACCATAGCTAAAGTTATTGGTATTCACATATAACAATAACATTTAAGGCAACAATCACATGTATCACAATAACAATGGCAATTTAACTTTTGAACAAAAGATACAAGGATAGTGTAGTTTGAGAAAGAATATAAGTTAAGGCAATAATCATAAAGGTATTATCAGTGGATAATCAAAATGGTTTTAGACCAATTGTCCTTTGGCAACCTAAGTTTAACAAGGAAATCATAGAGTTTTATTTTAGAATAGAAAGAAATTGGATTTCAAGAATGTCAAAGGCTCACATAACATGATATCACATATTTGTAACAAAACGTATTGTTACTTATGCTTGAAACATGAATATAGTGTTTACTCACACTGGAAGCAAGAATATAGAGTTTACTCACCTTGTGGTTCCTTTGCTCCTAATTCACATAGCCTTTAGACTTCTAAGACTCCTTAAGCTCTATCATAATGTTTAATTTGATATTTAGTATTTCTTCAATCATGATGCTATCCTATCCCATAACTACCCCATGCACATTTAATGTTCATATATACTTAGAGTTGCACATATAAGTGCACCTCATCACTTACACATAACATTTTGACTTAAAAGTCTCGTACACTTAGCCTTTATAGGCCCATATGAAAACATATCACAATCATGTCAATACCTTTCTAAGGTCATCATAATATCATTATCTTGATATCAATTCATTTTAACAATCATCTTAGCATACTTAACACATCCATACATGTCAACTTAATAAATAACCTTTCGAGTATCATGCTTAACTCTTATGTTCCATTCACTCAATCAATCACTTCATCAACTCAAGACCATTTATTCATTATCGAGTCATCATAACATCTAGTTCCATATTTCCCAGTTACATTCACATTCTAATCACAATATAAGGTTAAGATACTTTAAGTATACCAAAGTACCTCTAGGCTTGTCTAGGGTCATACTTTCAACTGACATGAAATTTTATCATTTATTATACATGCATACATGTCAATAATCATCAATATACATTGCAAAAAATTATAAACATTAGGATAAAAATCCATGGTAGGTCAAATACATTATCAAGGGAAAAACTAAATTTTCTTACTTTTTGCACATTCCATCTATGGAAACATAATTTGAACCAAGATTTTTCATGAAAACAAAACAAAAATCATTTGAGAGCATTAATCTACATGAATCAATAGCAATAGGTGTAACATGTACGTGAAAATTCCAATTTTAGGTTTTAGGATGAAAAACCATGCGTTTTCTTGTTTTCAGTATTTTTTGATCATTACAGTAATATGTAAGTAGGTGGTTTAAACCATTATTTGTCATTCAATCATAGAAAATATCAGCTTAGAACATCCACATGTATGATTCAGCAGGCATAGATAATAATTATGCATGAAAATTCCAAAGTTTAAGGCTTAGGGTGAAAATCATGAGTTTTCGCGCTTTCCGTTCATTACAGCAATATGCAAACACATGATTTAAATTATTATTTTTCATTCAAACAAAACAAATATCAGATTAGAATCCATTCATATATGAATCAATAGCCACATGTTTAATTAATAATAGAATTTTTCAACTTTTAAGTTCTAGCACAAAAACCTTGAATTCCTTTGTTTTTTGAAACTTTTCGGTCATTATAAAAATATGCAAAAATATAATTTAATCCAATATTTTTCATCAAAACACATCAAAAATCAGTTTAGAAATCAATGATGCAGAAATCACCCACCCTTAGTGATGTTTATGCATAAAAATTTCAATTTTAAGTTATATGATTCACCTTTGGATAAATTGTGCAGAAAGATTTGTGTTTTCGGTAGAGAATTAAATTTCTCTCTCAAAAACTCACCCAAATAGAACTAAATATATAAAAATCAGTAAATACATAGTTCAAAATAATCTTCTCATGATTTATTTCATAGAAATTAGATAGAAAATTGAAAGAGAAGAAAAACTTATGAATACAGGCAAGAAATTACAAAATTGAAAGGTGTTTCCTTAATTTTGGTAGACAGAAATATTTTGGGAGAATTTTTCCATCAAGATATAGAAAAATAGAGTGATGGTTGCTGGAGTGAGATTGCTGGCCAAAATTTTCATTATTTATTAGGGTTTGGGGTGCAATTTCCAAGTTTACCCTTAATGAGCTAAGTTAGGAGTGTTTTGGTGTAGTGGGCTTTTAGGTATTTGGACTTTTTATTTAATTTAGGGCTGATTATGTATAATTCAAAATAAAATATTTTTCTTATTATTTTCATTAAAATTTTTGCCAAAACATTTATTGAAAAATATTTTAAAAATACTCATAAAATTATTTTATGCTTAAGAATCGCCTTTTTACATGAAAATTCATTTTATGAAAAATAAATTATTTCATGTTAATGCATTTTATTTAACCATTTTTTTACAATAATAATTCATATTAGGCATATTAAAATTAATTTAACATGCCCTGAACCCATAAATCACGTCACACACAAATTTTCACATAATCACACAATTTGTCACAATAACCCTAAATTTAAATAATTTGTCATTAAAACTCTTAGGGTAGATGTGAGTTGTTACAGGCAGTGCTAAAAATGTGTCCTCCAAAGGCAAGTTGCAAGCAACCATCTTATCCAATATTTGACTGAGTCTCAATAAAGTATATGCAGACTGAAAAGTAGGGGCCACCACTTAAAAATTATCCATTAGCCACACTTTCAAGATAACTCAAAATCTAAAACTAGACATCCACAAAGCACCCAAAACAAAAAGGGTAAGAATAGACAAATTTTTCTCATCTAAGAATAACTGGCAAGATAATCCATCTCTCTAAATCACAAACAAAGAAATCAAGACTCATCAGTGTCTCTACTAGCACAGCTCCAACAAAGAAAAAAAAAATGCCTCTGCTTCATCTACCACTAGCATTATCCCAATCAGCAGGTTTATATCTATCATGCAGAAAACCAAGGTCTTCATCCTAAGCCTCTATCCTCCCTCATATCTCCTTAGTCACTAGGATCATGAAACTTTTCAATCATAGTGGTTAAATTCACCTAACCATCATCAACCACCATTTGGCTTGCAATATCTCAAGGTAAGTCCAAAACTCCCAAAAAATATAGAAAATGCCAAACTCCTCGAGAATGGACACATCTCCTTCTCAGCAGCACCTAAATAGGCACCTCGGGCCGCTTGACCTTAAAATCAAGCTCTCAAAAAAATCTCAATCCCCTCAAAGTCTTCATAAAGCCACCATGGCAAATATCCCATACCAATCCAAGTTGAGTTTCTAAAACTTTGTAAAGTTTCTCAGTCCACAAATGCATGTCTTTGCAAGACACAAAAGTCACATGAAAAAAATTGAATTCATAAAGCAAACACATAAATCCACCCTCATGCATCCATGCAATCATCCATTATAGACATCATTGCAAATCATGCATAGCATAGAAGTCATCCATAAAAGGTCTATGAATTCTGAAACATGCATGCGTCATCTATGCATCAGCATCTATGCAATCATCTACAATCATGCACTATCATGCATAAGCTAAGCTAATAGCCTCACTAGCCTCTCCTAAAGCTAACCAATACTTCCTTAAAGCTAATTGATACCTCTTAAAACTAACTAATGTCTCTTTGAAGCTAAATGATACCTTCTCAAATCTAATCAATGAAGCGTGACTTTCAGAGTCCCTTTACTCCCGAAAAGTTCTTTTGAGCCTTCCAAAAGGCCCAATGCCTCAAATTTACAAGCCTAAGTTTCTTTGGCACAAACAAAATCTTATTAGAATCTCTTGAACTAACTCACCATAAGTCGAGGCTCTCTCTTTACCAATATCTTATTAGAATTTGTCAAGCCGACTCACCATAGGCCGAGGCTCTCCTCTTATTAAAATATTTTTAGAATCTCTCGAGTTGACTCACCATAAGTGGAGGCTCTCCTACCAAAATCTTGTCAGAATCTCTTAAGCTGACTCACCATAAGTTGAGGCTCTCGTTTACTAAAATCTTATCAAAATCTCTCAAGCCAACTCTCCATAGGTTGAGGCTCTCCTTTCACTAAATTATCTTGTCTAAAATTCTCTTCCACCCATAAATGTCTAGAACAGTCACCTAGACATCCATGTGGTTCCTTTTTCCATCTCTTTGATCCAAATCTATTAATTTCACCCATAAAATGTCTAGAAACGATCACCTAGACATCTATATAGTTCCACTTTCCACCTTTTTTACCCAAATCATCTTTACCTCTAGTATTAAGACCAAATAGATAGCTATGATTGAGATTTACTCAAATCATCTTTACCTCTAGCATTAAGGCCAAACAGATAGCCTTGATTGAGATTACCCAAATCTTCTTTTCCACCAACATTAAGGCCGGGCAGATAGCCTTGATTAAGATTTACCCCAGATCATCTTTATCTCCAACATTAAGGCCGGACATATAGCTTTGATTGAAATTCACCAAACCTTCTTTATCTCCCATATTAAGGCTAGACAGATAGCCTTGATTGAAATTCATCAAGACCATTCTTGCATCCAACATCAAGGCCGGACCAATAAACATTGACAAAACCTCATTTATATTGGGGGCATCCTTTTAAAGGACCTGACAAGAACACACAAGCCAGAGTCTGACATGGCACCTCTTCCCAACATTCACTATTATCAGAATCACTTTTTATTCAAAGCCAATTTTGATGAGGGGGTAGCTATGAACCCTTATTTTAGCACCTCAAAAATTAATTTTGATCTCTTTAAAACTGACTGAAGTATTCTTGGCATAATTTGACTCCTTTTCTAACCTAACCAGACCTTCTATACCAGATAGTATTTTTCCAAAACTGACTGGATTTTCTCTCAAACTGATTGCTCAAATGTCTTGAAATTAATTTTGAGCCTAACGATATTGACCAATATTTTTTCTAAGCTTTAAAACTTCTAAAAACTAACCTGGAAGCCTGAAAAATGGACCAAAAAAGCACCTAGAAAAGTTAGCGGTGTGGATCTACCTCTTTGACACGGCTAGCCGCACTGCCTTAACACGGCTGCTGCGTTAGGTGGTGCGAATCCGCGCTGCCCACTGGGTTCAAATTCCTAAAATGCCCTTCTTTTTCATTTTTTAATATTTTTTAGCCTTATCCTTTTCGTCTTTTCACATTTTCACTTCCCATATCACCCTTACCTCATTTTTCCTATAAATAGCCCTTCCATTTCTTCACTTAAAATACACCTTGAGTTAGAGTTGATAGCTATCCTCTAATTTTTCTCTTCTTCTCCCTCCAACCAATCTCTAATTAATTAATTATCTCATCTTAACCAAGTTAATTAATCTTTTTAATTAACTTAAACTCTTAATGGAATTTCAGTCTGGTAAAACTCTTTACCCAACAAAAGCCAAGGTATCAACCTTTCCTTTCAAATCCAAATCAAATCAACCAATCCAATCAACCTCTAAACCCCTCCACTTAATCGTGGAACGAACTACATGGGTTTTGATCCCCATTTAATGGGGGTATATAGGCATGTTTGGAATCTAAATCCAAACTTCAAATCCAAATCCCAATCAATCCCATTTTTCCTTTTTGATTAATGTAATTTATGGATATTTTATTTTAATTTTCTCCTTGCACTCATGTCATATTCATGCATCTTATTTACAATTATCATCTTATAATATTTATCATTCATGAAATCAATTTTTCAAAGTTAAATTAAACTTAAGAGCCAAATTGTGATTATTTAACAAAAAACTTAGTCCCGTAGCTCAACCTGGTTTATCATTGGGTAAATTAATTAATTAAAATTAATGAATTGGAGTCGCAATTGGGTTTTTCCTTAATTTTCTCACTTAAAAATAAATTAGGGTGGCGAATTCCAAATTTTTTTTTCAAAATCGACCAAATCCAAACACAAGGGTTCCATTGTGAGTCTAAACTCGAATGAGCATCCCAATTCCCTCTATCAGATTGGGCCGGTGCTCAGGCGAGGCCTCACAAACCCACAACCATAAAACCATACATAACCCTAAAAACCCTACTACTTGACCATAAGCCTCACCCCCAGCCCCTATCCTTATAAATAAAAAAAAAAAAAAAAAAGCCTAGACACCTTAGGTTATCCATGCCAAAACCCTTAGGTTATCCATACCAAAACCATCATCTTGATCCTACCCCTTGTTCAAAATCAAACCCACTATCCTTAAAACCAATACCCATGGCCCATTACCTTCAAAACTAGCCTGTTACCCTTAAGCCCAACAACCTTGGCCGAACACACTACCTTAAAACTAATACATTTGATCCTACCCTAAACCCAAAACATTTGCCCCTACCCTAAACCCAAAACATTTGCCCCATCTCACCTTAAGCCTAAAAAATAATTGGCCCATGAAACAATATGGGAGCCTTTTCTCCTAAGATCTACATTCCTATACCTTCATCATCTCTTCTATTGCATACTTGTCACTTACCTTGTTGTTTTGATTTGAAGGTACCAATGGTTGACCCGCTTGATATAGCTTCTCTGACCACACTTGTGACTAGACTACTTAAGAAGCAAGAAGAGCATTTTTGAGCTATCTTAACTGCTCAACAAGCCCAATTCAAGGAAAAAGGGCAATTGATCATGAAGGATGTTTGGGCTATGATTAACTAGGCTAGCCTTAACCATCCTAACCCAAACCTTATCTTGAACTAGATCAATCTTATCCCAAATTTGAGCCAAACAAACTCATATCTAATCCAAGGTGGGGAAGTTTTCTGCTTATAGAGAAACTTAAAGCCATGGAAAGAACCATCAAATCCCTAAAGCACTGTGATGATCTAATTGATGTGGACAGTTTAACCTTGTTCCCTCATACCAAGCTTCCTATTAAATTCAAAATGCCTGAATTGGGGAGATTTGATGGAACCACTTGCCCCAAGACCCATCTAAAGATATATATAGGGGCAATGAAACCTTTGGGACTTAGCGATGAGCTCTTTGTTTAATTGTTCCAACAATCACTAACTAGTGCTACTAGGAGATGGTTCCTTTTACTAGACAAGAGCCAAAAAAGAACATAGGATGGTATCTGTCATGCCTTTATCAAAAACCTATTTTCGACCTACCGAGTCCACTTGTTAACCCAATACCTACCCACTTTGAAAGCTTTGGTTGCAACTACATCAAAGGTTGAAGATCACATCTAAAGTGCATTATTTCAACCTAAATTCTTAACCATCAAAAAGAATAGTGATGAAGAACCTGAACCCAATTCAACCTCACCTTACCTCAGCCCCAAGTGACATGATATGGAAGAGTTCAAGTTCAGCTAATCTAACCTACCTGAGATTGAAATCCAAGTCTGAGCCTAAATCACAAAGTTTGAGTCTAAATTTGAGTTTGAGTCTATCATCTTATTTTCCTTTTCTTGTATTTTTTGTCAATTATGTCAGTCCTTTTTTGTTATATTGAAATAAAATTATCCATTATAATAAAACATCCATATTTTTTTTAAATTATTTATATACTTGTCTTTCTTGTTCTAAACATGGATGAGCTTTGAAGAAAAAAAAAAGAGAAAAAGAAAAAAAAAAGAGAGCAAAAAAGAAATGAATAGTTAATTAAATTTGCTATAGCTAGCACATGTTGGAGTTAAGGTGCCATCAAGAATTGTTTTGCCAAGCTCCTAATCAAAGAAGGTTAAGAAATAAACATCTCATCATTTCAATCTGAGTTGTGTAGAGGAAGTTATGACCAAAACATTGAAAACTATTCGTGAAGAGTCCTGTCTTTTAGTGTGTGCCGACTCGGCACCAACTCATCCTCCACTCAACAACTCGGCACAGCAGCCATTGGTGCTGAGTCAGCACACTTGGTGATGACTTGGCATCAGTGAATTCCAAAATTTGATGTCTTTTTATATTTGACTCTTCTGGGAACCTCCAATACCTCTCATAACCTACTAAAACTTATAAAATACTCTCAAAACCATTAGGTTAAGGAGAAATCTTGAGAAAATATTAGTAGAATAAGCATTAAGGGAAAAAAACACAAAATGCATTATAATATACTAAACATATACCTAAAAAACAACTAAAATGCACTTTGAAATAACACTAAATCCATACCATTTTACATCACATCAAAATCTCATTATCCTTGAAAAGATAGAGCATCATTGGCAAAATACATCACTCATAAAGTCCAACTGAGCCAAGGCCTGCCAATTATTTGATGGGCATTGAAAGTCTAATGCAACCATGTCAAAGGGCAAACCCTTATCCATAAAACCCAAATCAAAAAGCCTTCACCATGAATCCCAAGCCTGAAAGCCTATATTATAAAGCCCAAATTAAAAAGCCTTTACTATGAAGCCCATTATCTTCTTTAAAGCCAACACTTGACCAAGTCTTCCTAACTAATTCCTTAGCCTGACCTTTCCTCTAAAACAGACTTAGCCTTCCAATTTGACATCTTACAAAGTCTAGCATCCTGAGAAAAGAAAATCTGACAAAACCTTCTAAATGAACTCCCTAAAGGCCATAACCTGACCTAGCCTTCTAAACCTAATTAAGCCTAAGGCAGAACTTGATCAAACCTTCCGTGTGGACTCCCTAAAGGTTGTATCCTAACCAACCTAAAGTGCCAGACCTGACTTAGCCTTCCATATGGACTTCTCTGAGGATAAGCCTGACAAACTGACCTTCCCTAAACCTTCCAACCTAATCATTTTTAAAGACTAGACCCTTATGATCAAGCTCTCTAATCTAGCCTCAAACCAAATTTTCTCCAAAGTTAGACTTATCTAAGCCTTTTATATTGAATAGCCTGATCTTTTCCAAGACCACACCTTGCTTAACTTCCTAAAATGACTTCTTCCTAAGTTGAACTAATAGCCATTAACTAACCAGTCTCACAATTAATATGCCTATTTTTAGCTCAGAGCTAGGCAATCAACCAAAAACCAAATGGCCAAACCGCTTTCCTTGCTCATCCTAAAGTTGGGGCACCTCCCTTCTAAATAATCACCTTCTAAATAGAGGCATCTTTCCCTAAAAGACCAATACTTTTATTAGGCTAACCCTTTATAGGTTCAAGGTATCCAATCATTACATAATTATCCATCATTTTTGCATTAAATAAGCTAATGAATCAAAACAGATTGTCAAACTCTTGAAGTAAGATAGATCATCAACTCGATCAATTTGAATCAATCTCTTTTCAAAAATAGTCCCAAAATCACTATTTCTACCATTCCTACCATATATGATGGTCATCTTTTTGATCCTACCAGACAGGATCCTTACTTTTCATTCCTACCAAAATGGACCATTACTTTTACTATTCCTACCAGATAGGATAGTTATTTTTACCATTCCTACAAGATAGGATGAGCATCTTTTTTATGCTACCAGGCAGGATCATCATTTTTCATTCCTACCATAAAGGACAATTCACCCAACCTTCTTTGTTTTCTAATATTTAGGCCAAACATATAGCCTTAATTGAAATTCACCAAGACCATTCTCGCAACCAACATCAAGGCCAAATGAATAGCCATTGATAAAGTCTCATTTATCCTAGAAGGTCTCCTCCCAAAGGACATGACAAGAACACACAAGCCCAGAGTCTGACATGGCATCTGATAATTGAACATATGTCTATATCCTAACCCCTACATTATCATGATTTAAGGTTGAAATTAAGTTTGATTTGTGCGTTGAAGATTATTTTTCAGATCTTTTTCTATAGTGGGACTAGCCAGGAAGAAATGGAAGGAGCGCACAAGGAAGTAGTGCAAAAATGGAGGTTTTTCATGGAAAAAAAGCTAAGCCACCCAGCTTACGCCCTTAATTACGGCCGTAACATTGGGCGTGAGTCAAGAGAGAATTTGGGAGATTGGCAGTGAGGTGTCATGCCCAATATTACGGGCGTGACCACGGGCGTAAGACACGAGAGGCTTCTGTTTCAAAGTTAGGTAGAGAAATGCAGGCTTCGTACGTTAATGATCGATCTCATGCCCAAGATTACGGGCGTGAGTGGGGGTGTAACATGGAAAAATTTCAGCAGTATAAAGGCTCTGTTTTAGCTAAAAAGTGGGGATCGAACTTTGGAGACAGAGGGCCGACTTCTTTGAGTAAAACCCAGAGTTTGCAACTGGGATTGAAGGTGAAGAACATAGATCCACAAGTTTTGAACCAAGAATCGAAGATTAAAATGGAGAATATCAAATCATTCGTCATGAGTTGTTTGATTTATTTTCTGTTTTTCTTTTCTTTTTGTATTCTTTCTTTGAACATGAGCTAAACTTATCTTCTACCTAGATATAGATGAACCCTAGCATGTTTTTATGGATTGATTGGTTTTGATTTCAATTAAATCATTTGATTAAGTTGATTTACCTTTATGAATCTTGATTGTTTAATTCCAAGTGATAATCGCATGCTTATTAGTTGGTTGTCATTTTTCAGATTCATGTCTTGAGAAAGCTTGATTTGGATAGAATAGTCATAGGGGTTGAGGATTGCTTGGGGTTCTAGAGATAGACTTACAAAATCCTTTGGTTTGATTCCTTGGTCTTAATGCATGAGCTATTTGATTATGCTTGAGAAGAGATTCCTTGCATTCTAACTAGTGATTAGAGGTTAAGTCATTCGAGAGAAGTTTTAATCTAAATGTGTGGAATACCAAATTAACTTGATAAATTGATTTAATTGTTCACCTGTCTTGAAATACAATTGATTGCTAGGGGGATTCAATATCTGGGTAGGTCTTCATCATTAATTTTATTTGTAATTTATTGGCCGTTCTTTAGTTTAATCTTTTAATCCACTTAGTCATTTTAATTTCAGCAATAAACCAAACCATTAATCTGCTAAACAATAGTTGAAGTTTGAGCTAGTAATTGTCCTTGTCCCCTGTGGAACGATACTTTCACTCACTACTTTATTACTTGAGCGACCTGTGCACTTGCGATTGTATTGCATAAAATCGCAGTCAAGTTTTTGGCACCGTTGCCGGGGATACGGTTTACAATATTAGCAACATAATAGAGATTATTGATTTAGCTTTATTTTTATTTGTCATTACATTTTGTTCTTGGTATTGACTGTGATTTCAGGTACTCCTTTTGTTGCATGACCAGAGCTAGTTCTTCTCATCTGGTAGAATTTGATCCTGAGATAGAAAAGACACTGAGACGGAAGCAGAAGGAAGAAAGGGAACTAGCTTTGGTGGACGAAGTGGTTGATTTAGAAGACTTGAAATTAGATCCTGAGGAAGAGTTGGAAGTGATGGCTGATCCACCACCAAGAACTATGTAAGACTTTGCCAAGCCAAACTTCAATGGGCCTGAGTCGAGCATTGCAAGGCCGGCAGTTACTGCAAATAATTTCAAAATCAAGACAAATGTCATACAAATGTTGCAGCAGACTTGCCAGTTTGATGGCCTTCCGGATGAAGACCCTAACGCACATCTGGAGAACTTTTTGGAGATCTGTGACACGTTTAAGATCAATGATGCAATAGATGATGCGATTAGGTTGAGGTTGTTTCCATTCTCACTGAAGGACTGACCAAAGAAGTGGCTCAAGTCTTTCTCTGCTGGCACTTTCACTACCTGGGCTCAGTTAGCTGAGAAGTTTCTGGAGAAGTAATTTCCACCATCCAAGACTGCCAAATTTAGAAACGACATCTCATCTTTTGTGCAGCAGGATGGAGAGACTTTGTATGATGGATGGGAAAGATATAAAGACTTGCTGAGGCGGTGTCCACACCATGGGTTCCCATTATGGCTGCAGATCCAGACCTTTTACAATGGCTTGAACTATTGAAGTAAACAAGCCATTAACGCAGCAGCTGGAGGGTCCATTAATAGCAAAACTCCAGAGCAAGCAAGAGATCTGATAGAAGAAATGGCCTTGACAAACTATCAATGGCAGTTACCAAGAGAGCAAGGCAGAGTTAAAGCAGCTGGTTCCCATGCAGTTGATCTAGTAGTTGCCTTGACAGCCCAGCTTGAAGCTATGAACAGGAAGATTGATTCTATGGCAGCTGGGGCATTCAGGCCACAGCAGGTGATGTTTTGTGATCTGTGTGGGGGAGGGCACTAGAGTCAGGAATGTGATACTAGAGGTGTCTTTGCCAAGCCAGAGCAAGTGGACTATGTGGGTGGTATGAATAGAAGTCAGCAGCAGAACAACCCATATAGTAACACTTATAATCCAGGGTGGAGGAATCATCCAAACTTCTCATGGAGTAATCAGAACAATTCAAGACCTCCACCTAGGTTTCAGCAACCTCTGCAGTCACAAGCTCCAGCACCTCCTAGGAGGAACTCTTTAGAAGAAACAATGATGAAATTCATGGAGTCTAATGAGCAGAGACATAAAGATAATGAGCAGAGGCAGAAAGATATTGAAACAGTACTCTGAAATCAGCAAGCTTCCATTCACAATTTGGAGAATCAGATGGGGCAATTTGCTAAGCTGCTCAGTGAAAGGAAACAAGGGAGTTTGCCTAGCAACACTGAGGCAAATCCAAAAGAGCAGCTGAAGGCGATTACCTTGAGGAGTGGGAAGCAATTACAAGGGAGTGCTGTTGAGGAACAAGAAGTGGTTAGAGAAGAGGTTGAGGCACCAGGTCCCAAAGAACAGGGAGCTGAAAAGGAAGTTGCAGTAGGAAATGGAGCAGAAAAGGAGAAAGCTATACCAGCATCTGCCCCACCACTGAAGGAGTATCGACCTCGGGTACCATATCCGGCACGATTGTAGAAAGACAAGCTTGATGCTCAATTCAGTAAGTTTGTTGAACTCTTTAAGTAACTTCATATTAATATACATTTTGCTGAAGCTCTATCACAAATGCCCAAATATGCTAAATTTTTGAAAGAGCTCCTTTCTAACAAAAGGAAGCTTG
Organism: Reutealis trisperma; assembly: GCA_947687605.1. Taxonomy (NCBI): domain Eukaryota; kingdom Viridiplantae; phylum Streptophyta; class Magnoliopsida; order Malpighiales; family Euphorbiaceae; genus Reutealis; species Reutealis trisperma. The sequence goes on along the minus strand of CANTUT010000345.1, from coordinate 539,142 downwards.
AGGAAGTGTCACTAGTGCATTTGTCAGAAAAGAGCTCAGCAGTTCTGCAAAGGAGGTTGCCCAAAAAACTAAAAGATCCTGGTAGTTTCAATAATCCATGTTTTATAGGGAACCTTGAAATTAAAAGTGCTTTAGCTGATTTAAGGGCTAGCATAAGTGTGATGCCCTATAAGGTTTTTAAGGAATTGAATATTGGAGAACCTAAACCAACACACATGACCATCCAATTAGCTGATAAGTCAGTAGTATACCCTCGTGGTATCATTGAGGATGTGTTGGTAAAGGTTGGGGAGTTCATCTTCCCAAATGATTTTGTGATTATTGACATGGATGAGGATATGGATGTTTCACTTATCCTTGGTAGGCTGTTTTTGAATACAGCCCGTGCCCTCATCCATGATGGTACTTTAACTTTAAGAGTGGGGAATGAACAAGTAGTTTTTCATATCGCTAATGCCATGAAGCACCCACTTGCACTTGATGAGGAGGATTCATGCAATGATATTGTTGAGCATGAAACTGTTAATTTTGTTACTAATATTGTTTCCAAGGATCCCCTTGAGTTGTGTTTGGTGCAGGATCAGGTAGAGACCCAGGAAGCAAGGGAGCAGTTGGCATACATGGAGTCAGGCAAAACTTGGAAAAAGGAGGCATTTGAATCCTTTGAGATGCCTAAGGAAGAGAAGATAAAGCCATCTGTTGTTGATCCACCAACTTTGGAGCTCAAGCAACTCCTTTCTCATTTGGAGTATGCTTTTCTGGAGGAGAATGCCAAGCTGCTTGTGATTGTAAATGCTAGCCTCTCTGAAGAACAGAAAGCAAGGTTATTGGAGGTCTTGAGAAAACACAAGAGAGCTCTAGCATGGAAAGTTGCAGATATCAAGGGCATTAGTCCATCTTTTTGTACCCACAAGATTCTAATGGAGGATGACTTCAAGCCAGTTGTCCAGCCTCAAAGAAGATTGAATCCCAAAATGAAGGAGGTTGTGAAAGCTGAAGTCATCAAGTTACTTGATGCTGGGATCATCTACCCTATCTCAGACAGTTCATGGGTGAGCCCTGTTCAGGTGGTACCAAAGAAAGGAGGAATGACTGTGGTTCCTAATGAGAAGAATGAGCTAATTCCAATGAGAACAGTCACAGGCTGGAGGGTTTGCATTTACTACAGAAAGTTGAATGATGCAACAAGGAAGGATCATTTTCCCTTGCCCTTCATTGACCAGATGTTGGAAAGGTTAGCTGGGCTTGCGTATTACTGCTTCCTGGATGGTCTGTCAGGTTACTTTTAGATACCTATAGCACTTGAAGACCAAGAGAAAACGACCTTCACCTGCCCATATGGAACTTTTGCCTATAGAAGAATGCCATTTGGACTGTGTAATGCACCTGCAACCTTCCAGAGGTGTATGATGGCGATATTTGATGAGCTAGTGGAGGATATCATTGGAGTTTTCGTGGATGATTTTTCAGTCCATGGTGATTCTTTTGGGAAATGCTTGGCAAACTTGGAAAGAGTATTGATGAGATGCGAAAAGACTAACTTGGTGTTGAATTGGGAGAAGTGTCACTTCATGGTCGAAGAAGGAATAGTCTTGGGACACAAAATTTCAAGTAAAGGTATTGAGGTAGACCGAACCAAAATAGAAACCATTGAAAAGTTACCCCCTCCCACATCTGTCAAAGCTATTAGAAGTTTCTTGGGGCATGCGGGCTTCTACAGGAGATTTATCAAGGATTTTTCCAAGATTGCTCGGCCCCTGACCAAGTTACTTGAGAAAGATGTGGAATTCAACTTTAATGGTGAATCTTTACAAGCTTTCAACACCTTGAAGGCTAAACTAGTTGATGCACCCATAATGGTAGCTGCTAATTGGAACCTACCTTTTGAGCTGATGTGTGATGCAAGTGATGTAGCAGTTGGGGGAGTTTTGGGCCAGAAAAGGGAGAAGCATTTTCAGCCCATTTACTATGCAAGCAAGACATTGAATGGGGCCCAAGCTAACTACACCACCACTGAGAAAGAACTATTGGCTGTTGTGTTCGCCTTTGACAAGTTTTGCTCCTATTTGATCTTGTCAAAGGTGATAGTTTATACAGACCATTTGGCTTTGCGGTATCTCTTTGCCAAAAATGATGCAAAGCCAAGATTAATCCGGTGGGTGTTACTGCTACAAGAGTTTGATTTGGAGATACAAGATAAGAGGGGAGCTGAGAATCTTGCAGCTGACCACCTCTCAAGGCTGGAGAATCTAAACATGGAAGCACTCGAAGAAGGAGACATTGATGACCACTTCCCGGATGAACAATTGTGCGAACTGGTAGGTATGGTAAGTGCTTTTAACTCTAAATTACTTTGGTTTGCGGATTTTGTGAATTATCTGGCTGTGAGGGAACTCCCAAAAGAGTTAACTTATCAACAAAAGAAGAAATTCTTTTTCGATTTGAAATACTACTTCTGGGAGGATCCCTATCTATTTAAATTGTGTGCTGATCGGATGATCCGGTGTTGCGTGGCTTGGCCTGAAACTATGAATATTATCAACCATTGCCACGCTGGACCAGCTGGTGGTCATATGGGGCCTAGTAGAACTGCTCAAAAAGTTTTAGAATTAGGATTTTATTGGCCCACTTTGTTTAAAGATTGTTATGAGTTTGTGCAACATTGTGATCGTTGCCAAAGAATTGGAAATATTTCATCGCGGGATGAGATGCCTCAAAATGGTATTTTAGTTTGTGAGATATTTGATGTCTGGGGCATTGATTTCATGGGACCGTTTCCAAATTCTTTTGGCAACACATATATTTTGGTGGCTATTGATTATGTGTAGAAATGGCCTGAGGCTTAGGCCTTGGCCAGAAATGATGCTAGGATGGTAGTAAAGTTTTTGAAAAAATTGTTTTCTCGATTTGGTATACCAAAGGCCATTATAAGTGATAGGGGAACCCATTTCTATAACGCTCAGCTTGAGAAAGTATTCAAAAGGCTGGGTGTTACACACAAGTTGGCTACCCCATATCATCCCCAGACTAGTGGCCAAGTCGAGAATACAAATAGGGAGATTAAAAGAATACTTGAGAAGACTGTAGAGCGGTCTAAGAAGGAGTGGTCTGAGAAGTTAAATGATGCTCTATAGGCTTTTAGGACAGCTTTCAAAACTCCCCTGGGAACTACACCATATAGGCTAGTGTATGGAAAGGCTTGCCATTTGCCTGTAGAAATTGAACATAATGCATTTTGGGCTATTAAACAGATTAATCTTGATCTAGCTAGTGCAGGTGAGAAAAGGCAATTGCAAGTGAATGAGCTGGATGAATGGAGACTGCAGGTATATGACAATGCCAGGATGTATAAGGAAAGAACTAAAAGATGGCATGATGCCCGGATCAAGCAAAGGAAGGAATTTCAAGTAGGAGATCAAGTGCTTCTCTACAATTCTAAACTTTAACTTTTTCCAGGTAAGTTGAAATCTCGGTGGTCTGGTCCTTTTATTGTGAAAGAGGTATTTCCCTATGGAACTGTTGAATTGGCTCACCCTGAGAAGGGAGACTTTAAGGTCAATGGGCACAGGCTCAAGCTGTATTTTGATGGTAAGATAGAATAGACTAGAGAGGTTCTCCACCTCCAGGATTCAGGATGAGAAATCATCCTAAACGTCCAGCTAAGACTACGTTAAAGAAGCGCTGGGTGGGAGGCAACCCACCATTTATTTTTTTTGTTGATTTTGATTAAATTGTGTTCTTTTAGTTATTGTTTCTCAAAAAAAAAAAAAAAAAGGGAGAAAGAAATGCACATGTGGAGTGGATGCACACACTAAATTTTCATGCATGGAATCTGTGTTGGTAGGTAGACAGCCACATGTAATGCATAAGGCTGTCAAGATATCATTATGAGAAGTCATTCGCTTAGCACACATATGATTCATAATTGAGGATAATGCACTGTTGGTATGTGTTTGGTACAGGAAATCAGAGAAGCAAGTCATTTACTGCTTTTTCAAGGCTCACGCTATGACTCACGGCCATATGTATGGGGCGTGAGTGAAGTGACAATTGAAAGGGAGACACAGTAGCCTCACACGCCCAAACATACGGGTGTGAGGTGGGGCGTATACCAAGGGTCTTTTCAGACCAAGACACAGTAGCCCTACATGCCCAGACGCACGGGCGTATGTCAGGGCGTCAGCTAAGTGCCCATTTTTGGCCGAGACATAGTAGTGGTACACGCCCAGACACACTGGCGTATATCAGGCTGTGAGCAAGGCCAGGTAAGGATGGCCTCAAAGGCGCGTGAGCTACGTGTGTAAAATCGTGCTTACACCCAAGATTACGGGCGTAAGAAAGGGCATGACACGCCTTTTATAAAAGTTGCGATCAGTTTTTTGTTTCTCATTCTTTCATTTTCTTTGCTTTTCTCTGCATTTTCTTCTCTTTTCTCTCGACTTATCGAGGCTAAGCAAGGGGCCCAGGCCTAGATCAGTGGTTTACTTGTTGTTCTCACTTCCACACTCATCTAAGAGGAATGCCACCCCGAAAGCAACCATCTTCTGTCCTGCCTACCAAGAGGAGCAGGGGCGCGAGCAGTTCACAGCTTGCTGTGGTGCCCGATATCCGATTCATGGCAGACCATCCTAGCATCCAGCTAACTGATAAGGAAGGGAGGGGCCATTTTGAACAGTTACCAAATAAGGATTTTGAGCCTCCTCGAGTTCTGGATTGGGAAGCAATGGAAAACGCCAGACTGGCTGCAGAGATCAGACGCATGGTGGACCAACCAGGTTGGAAGAATTTATTTGCTATTAATGAGCCGGCCTACAGGGAGATTACATTGGAGTTCCTTTGCACACTCCAATTTGACAAGAAATCCACTAGAGTTAACAAGCCAAGGATCAAATTCCGGGTAGGAACAAGGAAGTGGCATCTGAGTATTAATGAGTTTGCCTTGCGTATGGGATTGTACACTGAAGAGCAGTTGAACTCCACAGACTACATTGGGTCCATTGTGGATTTTAATAGTTCCACTGAGCAAGATCAGATTTGGAATGAGCTTGCCCCTACAGCAGGAGACTATTGGGCAGGCATATCTAAGGCCTCCAATTTCCAGTCTTTTCCTCTACGAGTGGTCCACCACTTACTCACCAGCACCATCTCTGCATGCCGGGATAGTACAAGGCATGTCTCCAAGCAGGATCTGTTCTACCTCATGTGCATGCACCATAATCGAAGGTGCAACCTTGCAGTATGCCTCATTTATTTCCTTTATGAGCAGTCCAAGAGAGATAAGAAGGGGGCATTTTTTGGTGGGATGTATATCACCAAACTGGCAGAGGGGTTGGGAGTTTTTGCAGGCATTCCTGCCATGACTGTGGATGGGCTGCCTAGGCGCTTGGGCATGGACACTTTGATCATACTGGATCCCAAGAAGGCATTTATGGCACCCCAGGCAGACCCAGAAGACATTCCACCACCTGAGGATGATATTCCCGACACTGCAGTAGGTCCCTCTACCACTGCCGTAGGACCTTCGACCACCACATTTGATGCACAGCAGCAGTTTGTGGGTTTTTGGGACTGGAGGCATCATGTAAGTGAGGAAGAAGAAGAGGGACGGAAAATGACTAACCTGGAGCGACAGATGTGCCGATTAGAGAGCTCTCTGAGTCGAATTAACCTTCAGCAGCAGCATCTCCATAATATGCAGCGGGAGTTGATGCAGTTTTCTGAGCATGAGGCACAACAGCGACGATGGATGCAGCATTCCATGATGGAGTTTTGGGAGACACAAAATTTTAGGCCTAGTACGGCCAAACCATTTTCCCCACCATCACCAGTGCACATTTTCGATGATGAGGAGCAGGATGGGGGTGATGGCATGGAAGACTAGCTCCATTTATCTTTTCTTTTGAGTTGTGTTTATTTTTATATCTTTTTAGTCGTTATCTATTATTCATTATATCTTGGATGACTGTATGCGTGATATTTAGGATGCTTCGTATTTCTTTGTTTGGTTGTTTATTTTGGGAATGATTGTGGACAACTGGTATTGTCACATGTTTTTTCTTTGATGGTGTTTACTTTTAAAGGTCTGTAGCTCTATTCTGACGTGGCTTGGATACTGACACGGACATGCATCTATCTTTTCCATTCAGAATCGTCAGGGCAGTTTTTCTATCTCTTTCTTGTTCTTTTCATTTTTGGTAGTAATACACATACATTGGAGACAATGTATTATCTAAGTATGGGGGAGGGCTGTTAAATTGATTAGTTTTGGAGGCCAAGTTTGAGTTGTCCAAGTAGATTGAATTCTAATAATGGTTAGTCATGAAGTTTTTTTTTCTCTCTTGTGGTAATGAAGTGCGGATTGTTAACTGGCAACGACTTGTTGATTCGGGGTTCAAAGGAATTAGTCACCTTGTGAACGTTGAACTTGGTAGTTGGATGAAGAGGTGGATTGACATAGGGTAAAAAAAAAAAATCCTAAAACTTGAATCCTTAGTTACATTTGTCAGCATAAAATATTCCGTGGTGAGTTTAATCGAAGCTAGTTCAATTATCAATACTCTAGGTTTGGGTGACTGCATCTCGATATAAAAATAATAATAATAATAATTTCTGTTACATAGGAGCTTTGAAAAGGAAAACCTATTCTGTTATTCTCATTGAGAGTATGAATAGAGCTAGTAGCCATTTGAATTGGTGATCCTAGTTGAGTAACCGGGAGTTGGCATCACAAATGTGAACTTTCGCGTCAAAAGACTAGTATGACTAATCAAACAAGTCGGGCTCCTATGATATAAAAAAAATAAAATAAAATAAAATAAAATAATAATAATAAAATAAAATAAAATAAAATAAAATAAAATATATATGAAGAGATGATAAGTGAAGGGAGCAGTCATTCACCTAGGGGATAAATCTTTCTGAGATTGGCTTTGTGTTGAACCTTTTATCAGTGGAATATTGTGCTCACATTTTTAACTGCGGTTTTTAGATTTTGAGGTTTGTAGCTCTGATTATGAAAATTCCTCATTGTGCTAACCTGTTCGAAGTATGAATTGTGGCTAAAGATTTTGAACCTTTTGGATTAGAAGTTGTTGCCAGGATGCTTGAAGTGCCATTAATTGCTTAGAGAGGGGAAGCTCATTTCTGATGGTTATCTTTATTCAATTTGCTTGAGGACAAGCAAACACTCAAGTGTGGGGGAGTTTGATAATTGAACATATATCTATATCCTAACCCCTACATTATCATGATTTAAGGTTGAAATTAAGTTTGATTTGTGCGTTGAAGATTATTTTTCAGATCTTTTTCTATAGTGGGACTGGCCAGGAAGAAATGGAAGGAGCGCACAAGGAAGTAGTGCAAAAACGGAGGTTTTTCATGGAAAAAGAGCTAAGCCACCCAGCTGTTCAATTATCAGCATCTCTTCCCAATGTTCACAATCATCAGAATCACCTTTTATTCAAAGCTAATTCTGATGAGGGGGCAACTGTGAACCCTCAATTTTGCACCCTCATCATCCAAATGCAGCCTTAGCATTTGCTGAGTTTAACACGTTATGCAGAGCTGTTACGGTGGTCCCGGTAACTGGTTAGTGGGCGGGGGTTTAGGGGCAGTACCCCCGAAAGAAAATTTTTTAGCATTCAATTAATTGCCATCAGACATCCAAATTTTCCAAACTTCATACCAATAACCAATATCTTAAAAAAAAAAAAAAAAAGGGGGCCAGTTAGCATGCCCACCGAGGCGCCGGTGATGCAGCCTAGGCCTCTAGTGGTGCGGGCCCCACTGCTTGCCTGCAATCCCCAAAATACCCTCCGATATGATTTTTCTGCTTTTTTCTAGCTCTACCCTTTTTGTCTATTCACTTTTCCACTTCCCAAACTACCGTCACTTACTTTTTCTATAAATACCCTCCTTCACTTCTCATTTCTACACATCTCTTGAATTAGTATTGATGGTTATCTACTAATTCCTCTCTTCTCCTCCCTCCAACCACTCTCTAATTAATTAATTAATCTTTTTAATTAATTAATTATCTCACCCTAATCAAGTTAATTAATCTTTTTAATAAACTAAAACTCTTTTTTTTTTAAATTAAAATTAATTAATTAATTAATCTTTTTAATTAATTAATTAATCACTTTTTTCCAAAATCAAATTAATCATTTTTCTTAATCCACCTTTTATCCAAATTAATTAATTAATCTTTTTAATTAATTAATCACTTTTTTCCAAATCAAATTAATCCTTTTTCTTGATCCACTTTTCATCCAAATTAATTAATTAATTTTTTAATTAATTAATCCTTCTATTCTTTTCATCATATTAATTAGTTAATTAATCTCCCAATCAATCCAGTCACTCGGTCTTGATAAAATGAAACTTTAGTCCGATAAAACCCTCCATCCGCCAAAAGTCAAGGTATCAGCCTTTTTCTCTCAAACCCAAATCAAATCAATTAATCTAATCAACCCCTAAACCCCTCCACTTAATCGTGGAATGAACTATGTCGGTTTTGATCCCCATTCAATGGGGTACGTAGGCACGTTTGGAATCTAAATCCAAACCTTAAATCCAAATCTCAATCAGTTCCCTTTCCCCTTTTTTTTTTTCTAATTAATTTGTTGATGTTTTATTTTCACAATGCATTCATATTATGCCATATTCATGCATTTTCTTTAATATCATCTTATAAATGTCATTCATAAAACCTAATTTTCAAGTCAAATTAAACTTAAGAGTCAAATTTTGATTATTTAAAATCAAAAACCTAGTCCCCAAACTCAACCGAGTTTGAGGCTAGTGATTTTTATCCATAGGCAAATTAAAATAAAAAAATTAATGAATCGGAGTCAAATTGGATTTTTCCTTAATTTTCCCAACTAAATAAAATTAAAGTGGCAACTCCTAAAATCATTTTCAAAATCAAAAAATCCAAACCCGAGGGTTTGATCATGAGTCTAAACCTAAACGAGCATCCCAGTTCCTCTAGCGGATTAAGCCGGTACTCGGGCGAGGCCTCATACTTAGATGCTTCAGGAGTTTTATTTTTGGAATATAATTCATTTAATAGTTTATTTGGAGTCTTAAATATTCTTTTCTTATGGATTGTATTTAAATTTAAAACTATTCTTTTGCTAGTTAAAGTTTTCTTTATTATTGGAAATTTAAGTTAATACATGAGGTTTTAGTGCGATCCTAGGCAGTGTTTATATGCACATGAGTGGGTTCTATAGGCGTGAGTGACCTTATGTCTCCCCATGTTCTAAGATTGTCATATCTCTAAAATTGGGATGTGACAAAGTTGGAATCAGAGCTATAGTTTTTAAGTCTCGTCTAGACTTGTTTGTTCATTGGGTTGATTAAGTATAATCTTAGAGTATGTGAATTTTCCTATCATGTCACTTGCAGTCTATCGCTAGTATAGTTCTATGAAATCCTAATATGCTATAGTACTCCTTGTTACTATTCTATATGCCTTATGATTCTTTTATCAGATGACTAAAAATAGTACCCCTACTAGAGGACCTCGACCTAGAGCACCTTGTATGACGTGCAAGAGGACTTGGCTAGAGATGTTCAAGAAGGCCATGCCTATGATCCACCTTAAGAGAGAGAATACTCTTAATAAGGAGGACCCTCTGGAGTGTTTAGGTTATGATTGGATTCAAAGTAAGAAGCAAATGTTTGAAAGAGATTGCTCAGGCTTGATGTAGGAAAATCAATGTCTTAGGTCTTTAGTGCATACTTTGAGGGAGGACGTAGAGTAGCTTAAGACCAGAGATGTCGAGTAGATGGGAGACCATACACCTAGAGATTCTTGCTGCTCACTGTCTAGGACTTTGTCTTTAATTAGTCATATGCTGGATAGAGTCTTTTGATATAAATGTAGTGGCTTTGGTCACATTACTGTTAATTTCCCTCTTATCAATTATTCCCTGAGCAACCCTGGAAGCTACTTGATGTTCGCCTTGACAAGGAACACAACTAAGACTCCTGCTAGTAGTTGATAACTATTAGCCTAGTGGCATAGGATTTATATGATATGAATGATATTATATGACTACTTAACTATTTGGCTTGGGTTTAATCTTCTATTGCCTAAGAGATGATTGACTTTCAAAATGATAGGAGAGCTCATTATGCTATAAGATATATGTTACATGATTAGGATACGTGATACATGCCATGATATCTAATATATGCTATATGATATGTGTCCTGTGATGTGATATTATATGATGGGTGCTTATGTTAAATGCATGGTTAGTATGATAATTTGATAGTGGGGTTAAGTGGATTAGAAAGAGAAGTTGACTAAGTTTTGATCCAACTTTGATTAATGATTGATATGTATAATGTTATGCTGTATGAAATACTTACATCTGACAATGGTTTGATATGTGAATTATATGGAATTATTAAATGATAATTGTGATTGATTCCATAAGAAGAAAAATGAGGTTTAGTAATTATTAGTATGAGAATGAAATAAATCAGTTATATTATATATGCATAAGTATACGGTATGAATTAAGTGAATTATATTAAGAAATTTATGGCTTAGATGCTACCATATAGACTAGAACAATAAGAAAGGTAGGGATTTCTCTGTCATTTATGTAAATATCAAGTATAGTCAAAGAAAGAATATTAATCTAGTGTCATTTAAAAGAAGAAGGTCTATATAACTGCTCAACTTGTTAGGAGTAATTCCCATTCAAACTTCTAGTGTAAGATGCATTATAGATTTTGGTGCTACACATTTGTTTGTGTCTCCATATTTTGCTAAGCGTTTGGGGAGAGATAAGGAATTAATGAATGAACCCCAAATAGTGTTAACTCTTTTAGGAGAAATGATGGAAGTAAAGTGTGTGTTTAAAGACTATAAGGTAGACATTAATGGATGGAAACTTCTTCTACAGTTGATAGAACTTGATGTATTAGAATTTGATGTGATCTTAGGAATGGATTAGCTATATGAGCATGGAGCTCATATTTATTATAGTGAAAAGCTAGTTGAGTTTTGAACCAAGGATGGGGAGAAATTTGTGTATCAGGGAGATAGGAATGAGAACCCTCTAAATTTGATATCAGATTTGGGAGTGAGAAGGATGTTAAGGAAAGGGTGCCAAGCATACTTAGCTCATGTCATCGATACTGATAAGGAAGCCATAGTTTGTGGCAAGAGCATACTAGTGGTAGATGATTTCATATATGTTTTTGCAGAAGATCTACCTAGAATACCACCGGGTCATGATGTAACAACCCACACTTATCCTAGGAGTTTCGTGACAACTTACTTGAATTTAGAGCTATTATGACAAAGTGTGTGCTTTAATGAAAATTCATGTGCTATGTGATTAATGAGTATGTGGCATGTGAGGTTAGTTCTAATATGCATAATATGAATTGTTGTTATGAAATAAGTGATTTATAGGGAGGGCATAAGCATAAAATGATTTATTGCATATAAAATGAATTTTCATGCACAAAGTAATTTTTAAGCATAAAATAATTTTATTTAGTATTTTTAAATATTTTTAAATAAATATTTTTGGGGGGATTTCAATAAAAATAATAAGAAAAAATATTTTATTTTTAATTATCTAAAAATTTCCCATAAGTAAAATTAAAAGGGCCAACTCACCAAAGCCCAACATACCGAAACACTCATAACCCAGCTCATTAATGGCAAACTTGTAATTTTGCCCAAAATCCTAAAATAAACCTAATATTCAGCCCCCATGTCATTGTAGAGCCTCCATTCTATTTTCTTTCAGATTTTTTATAGAAAAATTCTCTTCATAACTCTCTCTCCATCGAAATTCACAAGGTGCCTTCAAACCTTGCGATTTTGTAATTGTTTTCGTAAGTTTTTCTCTTCTTTCAATCTATTATTTGATTTTTATGAAACTAACCATGAGAAATCCATATGGGGCTATATATTTATTATTTTTATTGATGTTAAATTTGGCCTAGGTGATTTATTAGAAGGAGAAACTGACTTTCAATTGTAAACACAACTCTTTCTTCGCACATCCACAAAAGGTGAACCCTAAAACCTAAAAGTTGGAATACTCATGAATATATTCTATAGGAGGGAAATTGTACGTTGATGTATTCTAAACTAATTTTTTTTATGTTTAGTTGAAAAATATTAGTTCAAATCATGTTTTTCCATATTACTGTAATGATCGGAAAGTACAAAAAGCAAGAAAATCCATGGTTTCCATCCTAAAACCTAAAAGTTGGAATTCTAATGCATGTGAGCAAGGGGTGCCAATTTGTATATTAAGGTGTTCTAAAATTATTATTGTTATGTTTAGATGAAAAATATTGGTTTAAATCATATTTTTGCATATTACTATAATGAACAAAAAGTACAAAAAGCAAGACATCCATGTTTTTCCATGATTGTGTGCATTCGGCCTACCTTGGGATTTTGATCCCAATGCCTATAATTTTTGTATGATATATTTAATGATTGTTAACATGTGTATATGAATTATACATGATTTAATTGCATGTTGGTTGAAGGAGTAACTCTAGACAAAGCCTAGAGATGTTTGGTCTACATTAGGGTTTCCAAACCCTAACTACCATGTTTGATTAATATGTGTATATCACTAAGTGGTATGTGAATTAGACCTTATGATGTGTTAATTGTGGAATAATGACCTCAAATTGACTATGTGATTGATTGTATGATTTGGTCAAAGAAGATAAGTAAGACACTTTTAAGGTTACTTGTTAAGTTGATATATATATGGAAAGTGTTAAGTGTACCAAGTTGGATGTTAGATTGAATTGATATTAAGATCATGATATATTGTGTTACTTTAGAAAATTCTTGGTATGAGTTATTATGTGTTTTCATGTAAGCCTAAGAAGGCTATGTGTGCAAGATTAAAAAGTCAACACGATATGTGCAAGTGATTAGTGCAACTCCAAGTATATGTGAATGTTATATGTGTATGGGGTAGTTATAGGATAGGATAGCATGATGTTAAGCAAAATTTAGGTATTGAATTGTAATGTATGTTAGAGCTTGAGGATTATTAGAAGTTCAAGGGCTACAAGCACTAGGAGTTTGTGAACCTTTGAAATTCTTGAAACCCAAGTTCTTTTTTATTTTCAGTTATAACTGTGTGATTTCTTTATTAAGCTTGGGTTGCCAAAAGATAATTGGTTCAAAACAATTATTATTTATTCAATGATAAGAAAGAATTTTTGTGATTGTTGCCTTACCTTACTTTCTTTTTGGAACCACACTGTTGTTTATCTTTTGTTCAATAAACTAAACTTCTATTGCTACCATTTTACATGTGATCTTATTCTTTAATGCTATTGTTACCTCTCCTTTATGTTACAATTGAATAAGGCAGCAACCTTGTAACAACCCACACCTACCCTAGGAATTTTTATGACAATTTGCTTGACTTAGAACTATTAAGACTAAGTGTGTGCTTATATATGAATTTATGTACTATGTGATTGATGAGTATGTGGCATGTTAAATTAATTTTGATATACATAATATAAGTTATTATTGTGAAATAAATGATTTACATGAAGTGCATTAGCATAAAAAATTTATTTTACATAAAATGAATTTTCATGCAAAAAGGCAATTTTTAAGCATAAAAATAATTTTATGAGTATTTTAAAATAATTAAATAAATATTTTGGAGGAAATTTTTCAAAAAATAATAAGAAAAAATATTTTATTTTAATTACCTATAATCAGCCCCTAAATTAAATAAAAAGCCCCAATACCTAAAAGCCCACTACACTAAAACACTCATAACCTAGCTCATTAAGGGTAATTTTGGAAATTGTCCAAAACCCTATATTTAAATACTAAATTTTAGCCAGCCCTAGAATTCCAGAAGCCACACTATGTTATTTCAGTATTTTGGTGGAAAAATTCTCCCAAAATTATTCTCTCTACCGAAATTCTCAAAACACCTTCAACTTTCCAATTTCTTGACCGTATTCATAAGTTTTTTTTTTTCTTTCAATTTCTTATCTGATTTCTATGAAATAAATTATGAGAAAATTATTTTAATTTGAGTATTCACTAATTTCTACAGATTTAATTTAGTTTGGATGAGTTTTGAAAGAGAAATTAATTTCTCTACCGAAAACACCAACTTCTCTATGCAATTTCTCCAAAGGTGAATCTAACAACTCAAAATTGAAAATTTTCAAACATAAACTCAAGAAGGGGGGGGGGGGAGTGATTTTTGAATTATTATATTCTAAAATGATTTTTTGATGTGTTTAGATAAAAAAAAATTGAATTAAATTATATTTCTACATATCACTGTAATGATAAAAAAGTTTCAGAAAATAAGGAAATTCAAGGTTTTCATTCTAAAACTTAAAAGTTGGAAAATTCTATGATCACATATGCATTTGGCTGCCAATTTGTGTATGATGGTGTTCTAAACTGATTTTTGTTATGTTTGAAAAAAAAATAATGGTTTAAAATATCGTTTTACATATTACTGTAATGACCGGAAAGTACCAGAAACAAGAAAACGCATGGTTTTGCATCCTAAAACCAAAAATTAGAATTTTCATGTATATGTTGTACCTATTGCTACCAATTCATATGAATTAATGTTCTAAAATGATTTTTGTTATGTGTACATGAAAAATCTTGGTTCAAACCATATTTCTGCATGTTACTGTAATAGATGAAAAGTGCAAAAAGTAAGAAAATTCAAGTTTTCTCCTTGATGATGTGTTCGGCCTACATTGGGATTTTAATCCCAATGTCTAGAATTTTTATGTGATGTATTTTGATGATTATTGATATGTATGCATGGATGATAAATAGTAAAATTGCATGTTGGTTGAAGGAATGACTCTAGACAAAGCTAGAGGCAATTTGGTATACTTAAGGTATCTTAACCTTATGTTGTGATTAATATGTGAATGTGATTGGACAATATGGAAATAGGTTGTATGATGAATTAATAATGAATTAATGATCTTGAATTGATGAAGAGATTGATTGAATGAATTGGTTATAAGAGATAAACATAACATTTGAAAGGTTATTTGGTAAGTTGACATATATGGAAGTGTCAAGTGTACTAAGATGATTGTTAAAGTGAATTGATATTAAGATAATGATATTGTGTTAACCTTAGAAAGGTATTGACAAGAATTATAATGTGTTTTAATATAGGCCTATAAAAGCTTAGTGTGTAAGACTTTTAAAGTTAA
The DNA here is from genome assembly GCA_947687605.1 of Reutealis trisperma. Lineage (NCBI taxonomy): Eukaryota > Viridiplantae > Streptophyta > Magnoliopsida > Malpighiales > Euphorbiaceae > Reutealis > Reutealis trisperma. The sequence continues at coordinate 523,902 of CANTUT010000345.1, read as the reverse complement.
CATGTTATGTGAAAGTGATGAAGTGCGCTTATATGTGCAACTCTCAATGTATGTGAATGTTGTATGTGCATGGGGTAGTTATGGGATAGGATAGCATGATGATTAAATAAATACTAAGTATTAAATTAAATATTATGATAGAGCTTGAGGAGTTTTAGAGGTTCAAGGGCAATGAGTATTAAGAGTAAAGGAACCACCCGGTGAGTAAATATTATATTATTATAAGTACAAGCTATCATGATATGTGTACCTTTGACATTCTTGAAACCCAAGTTCTTTCTATTCTAAAATGAAACTCTATGATTTCTTTGTTAAGCTTGGGTTGCCAAAAGACAATTGATCTAAAAAACATTTTTCTTTATCCAATGATAATTCCTTTGTGATTATTGACCTGCTTATATTCTTTTTAGAATTACACTATTCTTGTATATTTTGTTCAGAAAGTTAAATTGCTATTGCTATTGTGATACATGCTAAAATGTTATTATTATATATGATTACCATTAGCTCTAGCTATGGTACCTTTAACCCTTTATGTAGAAGTCCTCATGTCGATGTGGGTAATCATTGGAACCTGTGCACATGGTCTTAACCTGATGGATAGGGGTAGTGTATCCACCTTAGCTTAAAGGTGTAGTTCTAGCCATAAGGCCTAATCAGCTTCACGCCTTTCTCTATGATAGGAGTTGGAATTTAGTTTAATGTCACCTCTCCTCTATGTGTTCGAGTGATAGAGCAATAGCCTTTATTCTCTATGTGTTATAAGTGTGATTTTTGCAAACTTGCTAAATTGCAACTTGATTCATGAATTGTAAATCATGAACTATGTGTATAAGCTATGAGTTTCCTTTTTAAAAGAATAAATGTTAAGGTATGTACTATATTGTTTACTCATTGAGATAATCTATCTCACCTTTTTTTCTTCCTTGTATGGTTCAAGTTGAGCAGTATGAGGAGGCAAGGTGATGGCTCAAGCATCCTACCTCACTTGGGAAATTCCTTGTCCAAGTCTTTAATAATAATATGCTATGAAGGGTTATCATTAGATGCTCTAGGAATATTTATTTTGATGTTTATTTTGAGATGTTATTTATTAAGGTTTCAACTGGATTATGAATATTACTTTCTTATGGATTGTATGTGAAGTATCTAATTATTGTCTTATGCAACTAAAGGTTTTAATATAAATATTTTAAATGTATAAGGTTTGGTATGATCCTAGGCTTTATTTGTTTAAGTATAAGTGGGTTCTATAGGCATGGTTGACCTTATGTCTCCCTATGTTCTAGGACTATTATGTCTCTAAAATTGGGACGTGACAAGCCTTCACTCTATATTTATGTCACAAGTGAGCAAGGCAGCAGCTTTCACTCTATATTTATGTTACAAGTGAGCAAGGTACCAGCCTTCAATCTATATTTATGTCATGAATGAGCAAGTCAGTAGCCTTCACTCTATGTTTGTGTTATAAGTGGACAAGGCAGTAACCTTCACTTTATATTTATGTTACAAGTGGACAAGGCAACAACCTTCACTCTGTCTGATACAAGCTATAAGTTGATTTTTGCAAACCTTGCTAAATTGCAACTATGAACTATGAAACATGAATTATGAACAATGAACTATGAACCCTTCCAAGGGATATATGTTATTGTACAAGTTGTATTGTTTACTCATTGAGATCATCTATCTCACCCATTTCCTTGTATGGTTTCAGGTGAGCATTATGAGGAGGCAAGGTGATAGCTTAAGCAATTTACTCCACTTGGGAGATTTCCCTATCCAAGTCAATTCATATACTATAATATGGAGAGTTACTCTTAGATGCTCTAGGAGTTTCTTTTTGGAACATTATTCATTTGATGATTATTTGGCATCTTAAATGTTCTTTTCAAATGGATTGTATTTAAAGTATTTTTAAACTATTCTTCCACTAGTTAAAGATTTCCTTTATTATTGGTTATTTAAGTTAATGCATATGTTTTGGTATGATCCTAGGCAATGTTTAACTGATAAGTGCATGAATGCCTACATTTTACCTCATTGTTTATCATGATTTATGTTTAAAATTGAGTTTGATTTATTTGTTTTAGTGTTGTTTTCAGTTCTTTTTTAGGGACCTTGTTCTTTGACATGCCATGAGATGATAATACAAAAGAATGATAGAGTTTAGTTGAAAGATGGAGCATTTTGAAGAGGCAAAAGCAAAGTATAGTTTATCCTATGCCCATGCTCATAGGCATCGGAGTGCCTGTGTGGCAAGAAAAAAGCTACTGCCTCATATTGCACAAAACCAAAATTTTCAAGCAGTTCCCATGATCATTGCCGTGGGTATGGGAGAAGTTCTCATAGAGTATATTAGCAATTTTTGCACATACTTTTGGAGATTGAAAAATTCTATCATAGAGAGCCAAATTTTCTAAGGAAATTTAGAGGTTTTATAGCAGGAATCGAAGGTGAAGATCGAGGATCCACTAGATTTGAAGTAAAATCGAAGATCAAAGTGAAGAATCATTGATTATTCCTCATAAATTATTTGGGCTTTGTTTCTTCTTCTTTATTTCCTTTGTTTTTCTTATCTAGCATGAACTAAATCTATTTCTACCTAGATATTCGATAAATCTAAGTCCCTTTTATATGCATTGAATAGTTCTAACATCAATTAAATCATTCCTTGATTGCTTTATCCTTTTGATGCTTATTTGATTGATTCTAATTGACAATAGCATGCTTGTTGATTGAATACTTGTTTTCATATTATTGACTTGAGAAAGCTTGATATGAATAGAACATTCATTAGGGTTGAGGGTTTATTGGGGCGCTAGAGATAGGCCTATAAAGCCCTTTGATATTTTGTTCCTTGTTCTTAATGCATGAACTATTTAATTGTGTATTGCGAAGAGATTCCTTACACTTTACTTAGGGATTAAGGATTAGATCACTTGAGAGAGGTTTTAATCTAAATTTGCAAAATGCTAATTTAGTTTAATGTTTGATTTAATTGGTTTACTATTCATAGATTACAAATGGGGGCTAGGGGGATTCAATAGCTAGGTAGTCTTTGTCGTTATTGTCTTTACAAATTTCTCATTATTCTCCTTAGTTTAGTTTTATTTAATTAAATTAGTTATTTTATTTTAATTGTTATCTCCAACTAATGATATGCTAAACAATAGTCAAAGTTTGAGCTATCAATTTCCATTAGTCCTCAGTGGAACGATACTTTTCTCTCATTATTATATTACTTGATCGACCCGTGAACTTGCAGCGAGGTTTAAAGACATCAAATTTTTGGTGCCATTGCTGGGGACAATGATTTTCAATATTAGCAATAAAATTGAGATTATTGATTTAGCTTTTATTTTATTTGTTTTTAATAATTGTTCTTGCTTATTGGTTGTCATTTCAAGTATCTTTTTCTGCTTATGATCAGAGCCACTTCCTCCAATCTACTTGAATTTGATCTAGAGCTAGAGAGAACTTTGATACAATAGCAAAAGGTGGAGTAGGAACTAGCTTTAGTAAAAGAGGTAGCAGACTTGGATAACATAGAATAAGAAGAAAAGGTTGAAGTAATGGCTGAACACCAGCCAAGAACCATGCAAAGGTATACATGGCCCATGCTCAATGGGGCGATTCAAGTATACAGAGCTGACAGTCGCTGCAAACAACTTTGAAATCAAGCCAAATGTGATACAAATGGTACAGTAAACCTGCCAATTTGATGGCTTCCCATATGAAGACCTTAATGCTCATCTTGAGAACTTTTTGGAAATTTGTGATATATTCATGATAAACAGTGTCTCAAATGATGTAATTAGGTTAAGATTTTTTACTTTTTCACTCCAAGACAAACCAAAGAAGTGGCTCAAGCCTTTCCTAGTTGGCACTTTTAATACATTGGATCAATTGGAAGATAAGTTGGAAAAATACTTCCCACCATCCAAGACTGCCAAGTTGAGGAATTAAATTTCTTCCTTTCTTTAGCAAGATGGTGAGACCCTCGATGATGCATGAGAAAGATTTAAAGATTTATTGAGGAGGTGTTCGCATTATGACCTTCCACTATGGCTCTAGATTCAAACCTTCTATAATGGTTTGAACTATGTAAGCAAGCAGTCTATTAATATGACAACTGGTAGTTTCATAAATAATAAGACACCTGAAGAGGCAAGGGATTTGATTGAAGACATGGCTCTTATAAACTATTAGTGGCAAGTCCCTAAAGATCTAACAAGGATTGGAAGGGGTGGTTCACATAAGGTGGACCCAATTGTTGCATTAGGCGCTCAGCTTAAAGCCATGAATAGAAAATGGACTCCCTAGCTTCATCCTTAGGGAAGCAAGCACAAGTTTTGTTTTGTGATTGGTGTGGAGGTGGACACTAATGTCATGATTTTCAAAGTGGCAATAACTTTGCCAAAATAGAGTAAGTTGAGTATGTTGGAAATGCTCCTCAAAGGCAGCAAAATAACCCCTATAGCAAAACATATAATCTGGGGTGGAGAAATCATCCAAATTTCTCATAGGGCAACCAAAATGCCGCAAGATTTCCATTAGGATTTCAGCTACAAAATGTGGGATTCCAAACCCCTCAACCCTAGCATGCTCCTCCTTCTAGAAAAATCAACTTGGAGGAAATGATGGAAAAATTTGTAGCTGCTTCTAAAACGAGGTTCTAAGCAATAGAGACTACCCTTAGGACTTAATAAGCTTCCATCCATAATCTTGAGAATCGAGTGGGGCTAATGGCCAAACTACTTAGTGAGAGGTTGCAAGGAAGTTTGCTTAGCAGCACTGAGGCAAACCCAAAGGAACAGCTAAAAGCAATCACTTTGAGGAGTGGAAAGTAAGTTAAGGGAGGGTGCTGTTGAAGAACAAAAAGTGGTTGAGAAAGTGGCAGAGGCATAGGGTGCCAATGATAAAAAAGCTGAGAAGGAAGTTGCATCCAGAGAGAAGGCAACAGTGGAGAAAGAGAAAGAAAAAGCAACACAAGAGCCAACCCCAACAGTAAGGGAGTATCAACCTCGAGTGCCATAGCTTGCACATTTGCATAGAGACAAAATCGATGCTCAGTTTGGTAAGTTTGCTAAACTTTTTAAGCAATTTCATATTAATATTCCATTTATTGAAGCTTTATCACAAATGCCCAAATATGCTAAATTCTTAAAAGACCTCCTTTATAACAAAAGGAAGCTTGAAGAAATGTCTCTGGTGCATTTTTCAGAAAAGAGTTCAGCAATTTTACAAAGAAGGTTAACTAAGAAACTAAAAGACCTTGGTAGTTTGAATATTCCATGCTTCATAAGTAACTTTGAAATAGAAAGTGCTTTAGCTGACTTGGGGGCTAGCATAATTGTTATGCCCTACAAGGTGTTTAAGGAATTGGGTACTAGAGAACCCAAACTAACACTCATGACAATTGAATTAGTCGATAAGTTCGTAGTTTAGCCTCTTGGTATCATAGAGGATGGGTTGGTAAAAGTTAGGGATTTCATTTTCCCTAATGATTTTGTTATCACCGACATGGATGAAGACGCAGATGTTTGGTTTATCCTTAGTAGGCTGTTCTTAAATATAGCCCACAACCTTATTGGTGTCCATAATGGTACTTTGACTTTGAGAGTGGGTAGTGAGAAAGTTATTTTTCATATTCCTAATGCTATAAAGCACCCACTTTTACTTGATGAGGCGGATTCATGCAATGATGTTGTTGAGCATGAAACCATAAATTTTGTTATTAACATTGTTTCCAAGGATCCCTTTCAGTTGTGTGTAGTGCAAGAAAATCCTGAGAATCCAAAAGCAATGGAGCAGCTAGCTTATCTTAAGTAAGCAGGCCATTTAAGAGTCGGGCATATGAAACAATTGAGATGCCCAAGGGAGAAAAGATGAAACCTTTCGTGGTTAATTATCATCCCATTTTTGGAGATATGATGGTCCTAAAACATAGGGAGACATAAGGTCACCCATGCTCATAGAACCCACTTATACTTATACAAATACTGCCTAAAATTATACCAAACCTCATATAATAACTCATTTAAAATATTTATGAGAAAACCTTTAGTTACGGAAGACAACAATTAGATATCTCACATATAATCTGTAAGAAAATAATATTTATAATATAGTTGAAATTTTAACAAAACATTTGAAATAAACATCAAAATAATTATTCCTGGAGCGTCTAATGATAACCCTTCATTTAATAGTATTATTATAGACTTTGGACAAGGAATTCCCCAAGCAAAGTAGAATGCTTGAACTATTACCTCCTCATACTGCTCACCTGGAACCACACAAGAAAAAAGGAAAAAGGGCTGAGATAGATGATCTTAGTGAGTAAATGATGAAGCACATACATTAACACATAATCCTTTGAAAAGGAAACTCATAACTTATTCACATAGTTTATGATTTTCAATTAATGAATCAAGTTGCATTTTAACAAGGGTTCAATTTGACAAGTTTGCAGAAATCACACTTATAACACATAGAGAGTGAAGGCTATTGCTCTATCACTCAAACATATAGAGGAAAGGTGGCCTTATACCAAATTCTAACTCCTATCACACAGAAGGTGTGAAGCTGATCAGGCCCCCCAGTTGGAATCACCCCTTTCTAGCTAAGGTGGATACATTACCTCTATCCATCGGGTTATGACCGTGTGCACAGGTTTCAATTATTACCCACATCGACACAAGAACTTCTGTATAAAGGGTTAAAGGTACCATAGCTAGAGCTAATGGTAATCACATATAACAATAACATTTAAGGCAACAATAATATATATCACAATAATAATAGCAGTTTAACCTTTTGAAAAAGAGACACAATATAAGTTAGGGAAGTTATCATAAAAGAATCATTGTTGGATAAACAAAATGTTTTTTTTTTTTGGACCAATTGTCCTTTAGCAACCCAAGCTTAGCAAAGAGATCATTTAATAATATTTTAGAATAGAAAGAACTTATGTTTCAAAGATCTCAATGGCTCACATAACATGATATCACATTCTTGTAATATAACATAATGTTTATTCACACTTGAAACATGAATATAGTGTTTACTCACCTTATGGTTCCTTCGCTCCTAATTCAGATAGCCCTTAGACTTTTAAGACTCCTTAAGCTCTATCATAAGATTTAATTCAATATTTAGTATATATTTAATCATGATGCTATCCTACCTTATAACTATCCCATGTACATATAGCATTCATATACACTTACAGTTGCACATATAAGTACACCTCATCACTTGCATATGACGTGTTGATTTTAAAAGTCTTGCACACTTAGCCTTAATAGGCCCATATGAAAACACATTATAGCTCATGTCTACACCTTTCTATGATCAACACAATATCATTATCTTAATATCAATTCACTTTAACAATCATCTTAGTACACAAAACACTTCCATATATGTCAACTTATCAATAGCCTTTCAAGCATCATGCTTATCTCTTATGACCAATTCTTTCAATCAATCACCTCATTAATTCATGACCATTAATTCATTGTTAATTCATCATAAAATCCATTTCCATATTATCCAATCACATTCACATTCTAATCATAACATAAGGTTAAGTATACCAAAGTGCCTCTAGGCTTGTCTAGTGTCATTCCTTTAACTAACATGCAATTTTATCATTTATCATTCATACATACATATCAATAATCATCAAAATAGATCACATAAAAATTATAAAAATTAGGATAAAAAACCCATAGTAAGCCAAATGCATCATCAAAGGAAAATTTGAATTTTTCTTACTTTTCTTACTTTTCATCTTTTACAGTAATATGTAAAAATATGGTTTGAACCAAGATTTTTCATGTAAACACAAAAAAAATCATTTTAGAACATTAATTCACATGAATTGGCAGCCATAGTAGTGATATGTACATGGAAATTCCAATTTTAAGTTTTAGGATGCAAAACTATGAGTTTTCTTGTTTTTGATATTTTTCGGTCATTACAATAATATGTAAACAGGTGATTTAAACTATTATTTTTCATTCAATCATAGAAAATATTAGTTTAGAACATCTTTGTTGATTTGGCAGCCATAGATAATATTTATGCAAAAAAATTCCAAGTTTTAAGGCTTAAGGTGAAAATCATGAGTTTTCACACTTTCCGTTCATTACAGCAATATGCAAACACATGTTTTAAATTGTTATTTTTCATCCCAAAAAAAAAAAAATATTAGATTAGAATCCATCCATGTGAAAATTAGCAGCCATATGTTGAAATAATAATAGAATTTTCTAACTTCTAAGTTCTAGCACAAAAACCTAGAATTCTTTTGTTTTTCAAAACTTTTCGGCCATTATAGAAATATGTAGAAACATAATTTAATCCAATAAATTTCATCAAAGCAAATAAAAAATTAGTTTAGAATGCAATTATACATAAATTTCCCCCCTTTAGTGATGTTTATGCATAAAAATTGAAATTTTAAGTTATAGGATTCACCTTTGGAGAGATTTCGCGGAAAGATTTGTGTTTTCGGTACAGAATTAAATTTCTCTCTCAAAAACACACCTAAAATGAATTAAATCTTTAAAAAATTAGTAAACAACTAGTTCAAAATAATTTTCTCATAATTTATTGCATCAAAATCAATTAAGAAATTGAAAGAGGAGTAAAACTTATGATTACAGTCAAAAAATCGCAAAACTAAAAGGTGTTTTCTTAATTTCGGTATAGAGAATTATTTTGGGAGAATTTTTCAGTCAAAATACAAAAGAATAGAGTGATGGCTACTGGAACATTATAGCTAACCAAATTTTACATTATTATATGTAGGATTTTGGGCAATTTTCACTAATTGCATTGAAAAGCTAAGGATGCTTCTGCCGTATCTCCTCCTCAGCTTCCCAAGTGCACTTACTTATCCCATGATTTCACCATTGGGCCTTAATCATGGGTGTCTCCTTATTTCTTAACCTCTTCTCTTGTTGACCCACTATTAGTGACTCCTTACAGGATAATTGCTCATCTGACGTTATGTTTGGAGGTGACAGGACATGAGACGGATCTGACACACACTTCTTTAACGTAGAGATGTGAAACAGTGGATGCACATGTGCCATAGTTAGGGGCAAGGAAAGTCTATATGATACTTCCCTAACCTTATCTAGTATTTCAAAAGGACCAATGAAGTGAGATGATAATTTTCCTTTCTTGCCAAATCTCACAACACTTTTCATTAGAGAGACCTTTAAGAACACATGATGTCCTATAGCAAAATGGATGTCCTTTCGCTTAGGATCTGCATAGCTCTTTTGCTGACTGAAGATTTTTTTTAGTTGCTCTTAAATCAAAGGTATTTTTTCAGTAGTCTCCTGAAGCAGCTTTGGCATCTCTATATGCTTATCTCTAAGTTTAATATAACAAAATAGAGAATGACATTTTCTCCCATACAATGCTTCATATGGTGCCATGCTGATGGATGAGTGATAACTATTCCAGCTACCACCAAAGTAAATACTTATCCCAGCTACCACCAAAGTCCAAAACACACATCCTTAATATATCCTCTAGTGTCTGAATTATCCTTTTAGATTGTCCATCCGTTTGAGGGTGAAATGTAGTACTGAAATCAAGTTATGTTCCTAAAGCTTCTTGTAATTTCTATAAGAACTTAGAGGTGAATTAAGTCCCTCGATCTGAGATAATGGAAATCGGCACTCCATGTAGTTTCATGATCTCTTCCATATACAATTGTGCATACTGAGTTGCACAATATGAGGTCTTAACTCTTAGAAAATGAGCAAACTTTGTCAATCAGTCCATTATGACCCATACAGAGTCATAACCTTTGGAGGTTCTAGGCAAGCCAACTATGAAGTCTATGGTGATGCACTCCTACTTCCATTTAGGTAGTCAAATTTGTTGTAGCAATCCAAAGGGTTGTTGATGTTTGTACTTGACTTGCTAGCAAGTTAGAAAAGATACTACAAACATCGCCACATCCTTCTTCAGTCCAGGCCACCAATACTTAGCTTTCACATCATGATACATCTTGGTATTTTCGGGGTGAGCATAGTAAGGTGTCTAATATGCCTCCTTCAGTATCCTTTCCCGCAGTCCATCAACATCAGGCACGTATACTCTATTTCCACACTTTAAGACTCTATTGACCACTTCGAACTTAGAGTTCTTCCTTTCCTTCATCTCTTCCTTCAACCTCATCATGTGTGGGTCCTTATCTTGTGAATCCCTTATTTCTTCCATTAGCTTAGATTTCACTTGAAAATGATCCACTAAAATTCTCGATCCTCTAATCTCTAGCCTCAAACCTTGACTAAATAATTCCTCTACTTCCTTCATAATCGACCTTTTCTATACAGTCACCTGGGCTAGACTTCCCATTGATTTTTGACTCAAGGCATCTGCCACTACATTTGCCTTTATGGGGTGATAGAGAATCTAACAATCATAATCCATCAATAGTTCAATCCATCTCCTATGCCTTAGGTTGAGGTCTCTTTGGCTCAAGATGTACTGAAGACTTATGATCCATATAGATCTCACACTTTGTTCCATACATGTAATATCTCCAGATCTTTAGAGCAAATACTACTGCAGCTAATTCTAAATCATAGGTAAAGTAATTCACTTCATACCTCTTTAATTGTCATTATGCATTGGTGATGACTTTACCCTTTTGCATCAAGACACATCCAAGTCCTACTCTCGAAGCATCACAACGATGAATCCTTCTTCTCCTTCTGGTAATGCCAAAACTAGGGCCGATATCAAACACTTCTTAAGCTCTTAAAAACTATTCTCATAGGACTCTTTCCAATTGAACTTAACTTGCTTTCTAGTCAACTTGGTCAATGGGGCTGCTATCTTAGAAAAGTCTTGTACAAATCTACAATAATACCTAGCCATACCTAATAAACTTTATACTTCTAAAACCGTTGTGGGCTGTGGCTAACTTGCTACTACTTCAACTTTCTTAGGATTAACTTGAATCCCTTCCTTACTTACTACATGTTTAAGAAAGTTGACAGATTCCATCCAAAACTCACACTTAGATAGCTTAACATAAAGTTGATGATCACATAGCATTTGAAGGATGATCCTCAAATGTTCTTCATGTTCTTCCTTATTCTTTGAGTAAATCTGGATGTAGTTAATGAACATGATCACGAATTTGTCAAGGAATGGTCTGAATACTCGATTCATCAAGTCCATGAAAGTAGTAGGAGCATTTGTCAGTCCGAATGGTAGAACCATGAACTCATAATATCCATATCTAGTATAGAAAGTAGTCTTGCAAATGTCTTCTCCATAAATCTTTAGTTGATGATAGCTAGACCTTAAGTCGATCTTAGAGAAGTGACTAGCTCCTTGCAATTGATCAAAAAGATCATGGATCCTTAGCAAAGGGTATCTATTCTTCACAGTGACTTTGTTAATCTGGCGATAGTCGATGCACATTCAGAATGAGCCATCCTTCTTCTTTATGAATAGCACTAGAGCACCCCATAGCGAGCTACTCGATCGATAAAACCCTTGTTGAGTAGATCATGCATTTGTGTATTTAATTCTTTCAACTCAATTGGTGCCATATGATATGGCAGTATTGATATAGGTTACATACCAGGTAGCAATTGAATGATGAACTCAATCTCACAGTCAGGTGGTAATCCAAGTAAATATTCTATGAATACGTCTATGAATTCATCCACCATTGGAATGCTCTTGTCTCAAATGGCAGCCTCTTTATCAGTATCGATTGTATGAGCTAGTTACACTTGGCACCCTTTCCGTAACATCCTTCTTGCTCCCAAAGCAGATATCAAATTCAAAGGATTCTCAATCCTATCTCCTTGATACGTGAACTTCTTCCCATCCTTGGTTCAAAACTCGACAAGTTTCTCTCTACAGTCAATACGAGCTTTATGCTCATATAACTAGTCCATCCCTAATATCACATCAAATTCTAGTACCTCCAATTCTAGCAATTCTATAGGAAGTTTTAATCCAATAATATCTACTTCACATTCCTTAAACCCATACTTAACTTCCATCACCTCCTCCAAAAGAGTTGATATTACTAAAGGTTCACTCATCAATTTCTTATTTCTCCCCAAACTTTTAGCAAAACAAGGCGACACAAAAGAATGGGTAGCACCAGAATCAATCAAACATTTTGCACTAGAATTTTGAACGGGGATGATACCTATGATGGCTGTGTGTGATGTGTGAGCCTCTTGCTAATTTAAAGAGAAGATTCAACCCTTGCCCTTATTCTCTATTGCTGGTGCATTCCCAACAGCTAGCGCATTCCCAACAGCTGGCGCATCTTGATAGGTTGAACCTCCTTTTGTTCTTGTATCTCCATATCACTATATATATATTTGTATCCTTGGCATACCAAGATGAGAATTACAATAACAAAAAAGCTCATAAGGCTCAATGAATTTAAGGCTGAATGGAATGAAAGGGCTAAATTTAAGGCCGAAAGGGCTGAATGAGTTGGGCGTGAGCAAAAGGGGAAGCACAAGAGCAAGAGGCATAGAGGCCAATACAAAGGAGGAGGAGTAGGTCTAGGGAAGGAATCATCGCTAGCCACTACAACATTTGGACAGCGGAATGGATAAACTAAATAGAGCTTTCCCACTTATGGGTGTGGGAAGAAACATCCTGGAGTTTGCTGAATAGTCTCAAGCACATGCTTAAAGTGTGGACAGATGGGCCACTTTATAAAAGACTATCCTCAAACAAGGAATCTAGGGAATGTGACCTCGACACCTCCATAATCCAAACCATTCCAATCCCAAGTGTAAGGAGTTAAGAACAAAGGGCTAGTTAATGGAAATATGCTAGTGGCGGATAATAAGAGCAAGGGTTGAGTCTTCATACTGAATCAATAAGAGGTCCATGCTTCACACACTGCCATCATAGGTATCATTCCTATCCAAAATGCCAGTGTAATATGCTTGAATGATTCCCATGCTACACATTCTTTTGTATCACTGTGCTTTGCTAAAAGTCTTGGTAGAAATAAGAAATTAATGATTGAACCCTTAGTAATGTCAACTTCTTTAGGAGAAATGATGGAAGTTGAACATATATTTGAGGATAGTGAGGTAGCCATTGATGGATGAAAACTTCCCGTACAATTGTTAGAACTCGATATGTTAGAATTTAATGTAATTCTAGGAATGGACTGGCTATATGAGCATAAAGTTTGTATCAACTGTAGAGAAAAATTAGTGGAATTTCGAACTAAGGATGGGGAGGAGTTTAAGTACCAAGGAGATAGGAATGAGAAACCTTTAAATTTGATATTAGCCTTAGGAGTAAGGATGATGTTAAGGAAAAGGTGCCAAGGATACTTAGCTCACGTAGTCGATGTTGATAAAGAGGCTGCCATATGAGGTAAGAACATGCCAGTAGTGGATGAATTTATGGACATTTTTCCCAAGGATCTACCTAGGATACCATTGGATCACGAGATTGAGTTCAACATCAAGCTACTACCAAGCATATAGCCCATATGATACTACCATACCATATGGTTTTAGTGGAGCTCAAAGAATTAAAGATGCAACTATTTGACCTACTCGATAAGGGTTTCATCTGCCCGAGTAGTTCACCATAGGGCATGCCAGTGTTGTTCGTGAAGAAGAAGGGCTCGTTTTAGATGTGCATCGATTGTCACTAGCTCAACAAAGTCACCATAAAGAATAAGTATCTTTTGCCAAGGATAAATGATCTTTTTGAACAATTGCAAGGAGCTAGTTACTTCTCCAAGGCTGCCTTTTGTACAAGATACGGTCATTGTGAGTTCACGGTCCTACCATTTGGTTTGACAAATGCTCTTGCTGCTTTCATAGACTTGATGAATCAAGTATTCAAACCATTCCTTAAAAAGTTCATAATTGTGTTCATTGATGACATTCTGATTTACTCTAAGAGTAAACAAGCACATGAAGAGCATTTGAGGATTGTGCTTTAGACATTACAAGACCACCAACTTTATGTGAAGTTATCAAAGTGTGAGTTTTGGATGGAGTCTATCTTTCACATCCCATCTTTAGAGATATGATGATCCTAGAATATGGGGAGACATAAGGTAAACCATGCCCGTATAACCCTCTCATACATATACAAACATAGCCTAAGATCATACCAAAACCTTATGTATTAACTTAATTATCCAATAATAATGAAAACTTTAACCAACGGAAGAATAGTTTAAAATACTTTAAATACAATCCATAAGAAAATAATATTTAAGACTCCAATTAAATCTTCAAATGAATAAATTCTCATAAAGAAACTCTCAAAACAAAAACTCTTGGAGCATCTAAAAGTGACTCTTCATATCATGAACTAAAATAAACTTAGACAAGGAAATTCCCTTAAGTGAAGTAGATTGCTTGAGCTATCACCTTGCCTCTTTATAATGCTCACCTAGAATTATACAAAGAAAGAGGGTGAGATATATGATCTCAATGAGTAAACAATATAACTTATACAATAACACATATCCCTTAGAAAGGGCTCATAACTTATAACTCATAGATCATGATTTGCAACTCATGACTCATAGTTTGCAATTTAATAAGGTTCAAAAAAATCATACTTAATACTTTTGAGTGAAGACCCTGCTCAATTCACTTATGAGTGAAGACCCTATTTAATTCACTCAAGGGAGAGGTAGCATCATACCAAATTTCAACTCCTAACTTGTAACTTGTAAAGAGTCGTGAAACTGATCAGGCTTCACAGCTATAACCACCCCCTTTAGTTGAGTTGGATACACTACCCCTATCAATTAGGTTAGGACCATGTGCATAGGTACGGATGATTTCTTGCATCGGCACGAGGTTTTCTGCATAAAGGGTTCATAGATACCATAGCTAAAGCTAATGGCAAACACTTATAAGAATAGCATTTAAGAATGCAATCACATGTAACATAATAGTAATAGTAGTTTAACTTGTTGAGCAAAAGGTTATAACAGTGTCGTCCCAAAAAGAAAATAAGGTAGGGCAATAATTCACAAAGGTTCTATATTATAATTGAAGAATCATAATTGGTTTAGAAGAAATTATCCTTTGGTGACCCAAACTTATAAAGAAATCATTTATTCATAATTAAAAGTAGAAAAGAACTTGGGTTTCAAGATATCAAGGGTTCACAAAACATGATAGCTTGCACTTGTAACTTGAAACGTGGTGTTTACTCACCTTCTGGTTCCTTTGCTTGTAGTACTTATAGCCTTTTGAAGTTCTAATAATCTTTAAGCTCTATCATATATTCTAATTCAATACTTAGCATTTGCTTAATCATTATGCTATCCTGTACCATAACTACCCTATGTACATATCACATTCATATACACTTAGACTTGGAGTAGCACTTAGAAGTGCACTCATCACTTGCATATAATATGTTGACCTTCAAAGTCTTACATACTTAGCCTTTATAGGCCCACATGAAATCACATTATAACCTATACTATGACCTTTCAAAAGTTGAACACAATATATCTTAATATCAATTCAATCTAACATTCAACTTAGTATGCTTAAACTTTCCATTTATGTCAACTTGACAAGTATCCTCCAAATGTCAAGTTTATCTCTTATGATCAATTCATATAATCAATCTCATAGTCAAATCAAGATCATTAATTCATTATTATTTCATCATAAAACCTATTTTCCATATTACTTATTCATATTCACATATTAATCATAACATACGGTTAAGATACCCTAAGTATACCCAATTATCCCTTGACTTGTCTAGAGCCATTCCTTCAATCAACAAATAATTTAATCATTTATTATTTATATACACATGTCAATAATCATTAAAATACATCCTATAAAAATTATAGACATTGGGATTGAATTCCTAATGTAGGTCGAATTACCTAACAAGAAGAATATGAATTTTTCTTACTTTTCGCACTTTCCGTTCATTACCATAATATGCAAAAACATAGTTTAAACCAACATTTTTATGTAATCAAAATAAAAATCATTTTAGAACACCAATACCTATGAATCGGTAGCCATAGACATTTATATGCATGAAAATTTTCTAACTTTATGTTTTAGGATGAAAACCATGAATCTTTGTTGTTTTTGGTACTTTTTGGTCATTATAGTAAAATGTAAAGGCATGATTTAAACCATTATTTTTCATCCAAACATAATAAAAATCAGTTTAAAATTCAAATATACATAAATTGTCAGCCATAATTAATCCATATGCATGAAAATTCCAAATTTAGGGTTTAGAGTGAAAATCATGAATTTTGTTGTTTTTTGGTGTTTTCCAATTATTACAGTAATATACAAAAATATGATTTAAACCAAATAGGCAGCCCCTCCCCTTGTTATGCATGAAAATTCTAAACTTTGAGTTTTAGGGTTCACCTTTAGAGGATTCGCATAGAGAGGTTTGTGTTTTTGGTAGAAAAATCGATTTCTCTCTCAAAAATTCACCTAGGCCAAATTTAATCAATAGAAATCATAAATACTTAGTTTGAAATAATTTTCTCATGATTATTTTCACAAAAATCAAATAGCAAATTGAAATGAAAGGAAAAACTTACGAACCAATCACAAAATCACAAGGTTTGAAGGCACCATATGAATTTTGGTTGAGAGAATATTTTTCAGAGAATTTTTTGCTGGAAGTATGAGAGAAAACAAAATGGTGGTGGTCTAAACTAGGGCTGGCTGAAATTTCACTTTAAATATGTAGGATTGTGGGCAATTTCCAAGATTATCCTTAATTTAGCTTGGTTAAAAGTGTTTTGCTGTAGTGGGCTTTTGAGGAATTAGGCCTTTTATTTAAATTATGGGCTAATTACAAGTAATTAAAAATAAAATATTTTCCTTATTATTTTCATTAAAATTACCCCTAAAATATTTATTTAAAAATACTTATAAAAATTATTTTATGCTTAAAAATTGCTTTTTGCATGAAAATTCATTTTATGTGCAATAAATTATTTTATGCTCATGCACCTAATATAAATCACTTATTTTACCATAATAATTCATATTATGCATATTATAACTAATCTAATATGCCACATATTGATCAATCACACCACACATGAATTTCTACGGAAGCACATATTTTGACATAATAGCTCTAAATTTAAGAAATCAATCACGAAACTCCTACGGTAGGTATGGGATATTACACTATCAACTTTCTTGGCCATGTAGTAAGTAAGGAAGGAATTCAAGTTGATCCTAAGAAAGTTAAAGCAGTAGCCAATTGGCCATGGTCGATAACAGTTTCTAATGTTCGGAGTTCCTTAGGCATAGCCTGCTATTATCATAGATTTGTACAAGACTTTTCCAAGATAGCAGCCCTATTGATTAAGTTGACCAAAAAATAATTTAAGTTTAATTAGGAAGATTCCTATGATGAGAGTTTTCAAAAGCTCAAGAAATGCTTGATATCAGCTCCAGTTTTAGCCTTAAGCAAAGGTGAAGAAGGATTCATAGTCTACTACGATGCCTAAATAATATGACTTGGATGCGTCCTGATGCAAAATGGGAAAGTCATCACTTATGCATCATGACAACTTAAGAAGCATGAAGTAAACTACCCTACTCATAACTTGGAATTAGCAATGGTAGTGTTCACTTTTAAGATCTGGAGACACTAAATGTATCGGACGAAATGCAAGATCTATACAGATCATAAGAGTCTTTAGTATATCTTGAGCCAAAGAGATTTCAACCTGAGGTAGAAGAGATGAGTCAAACTATTAAAGGACTATGACTACCAGATTCTCTACCATCACGAAAAGGCGAATGTAGTGGTGGAGGCCTTGAGTCAAAAATTGATGGGAAGCCCAGCCTATGTGCTGTACAAAAAAGGTCGACTGAAGGAGTTAAAGGGATTGTTTAGTTAGGGCTTAAGGCTGGAGATTGGAGAATCATGAGCTTTAGTGGCTCTTTTCAAGTAAAGTCAAAGCTAGTGGAGGAGCTTAAGGCTTCATAAGATAAAGATCCATGCTTGGTTAAGTTAAAGGATGAAATGGAGAAAGGAAAGAACCCTGAATTCAAAGTAGTTGATGGGACTATAAAATGTGAAAAAAGAGTATACATCCCTGCTGTGGAAGGACTAAGGGAAAGGATATTGAAGGAGGCATATCAGACAATTTACTGTGCTCATCTTAGAACAATCAAGATGTATCACGATGTGTGAGCTAACTACTAGTGGCCTAGGATGAAGAAGGATATAGCTAATTTTGTGGCATCATGCCTAAGTTGCCAACAAGTCAAGTATGAAAACCAATGATCCTCTAGACTACTTCAAGAGATTCAACTACCTGAATGGAAGTAGGAACATATCATTATGGACTTTGTAGTTGGGTTACCTATAACCTCCAAAGGATATGACTCTGTATGAGTCATAGTGGACCAACTGATAAAGTCTACCTATTTCCTGCAAGTCAAGACCATGTACTTTATAGCTCAATATGCACAACTATACATGGACGAGATCATGAAACTACATGGAGTACTAATTTCTATCATCTTGGATCAAGGCACTTAGTTTACCTTAAGGTTGTGGAAAAAGTTGCAAGAAGCATTGGGAATGTAATTGGACTTTAGTGCTGCATTTCACCATCAAATGGATGGATAGTCTAAAAGGGTAATTCAGACACTCGATGACATGCTAATGATATGTTTGTTGGATTTTAGTGGTAGCTGGGATAAGTACCTACCCTTGATTGAGTTTGCCTACAACAACAGCTACCATTCGTCTATCAGCATGGCACCATATAAAGCATCGTATGGGAGGAAATGTCATTCTCCAGTTTATTAGGTTGAGCCTGGAGATAAATATGTGGAGATGTCAAAATTGCTTAAAGAGACTACTAAGAAGGTACCTTTGATTCAAGATCGGCTGAATACAGCCTTTAGTCGACAAAAGAGTTATATAGACCTTAAAAGAAAGGAAGTTCATTTTGCCGTAGAAGATCACATCTTCTTGAAGGTTTCCCCAATAAAAGGTGTCATAAGATTTGGCAAGAGAGGAAAGCTATCACCTTGCTTTGTTGGCCCTTCCAAAATCTTAGATAAGGTTGGGGAAGTGTCTTATAGGCTTGCCTTACCCCAAACTATGATGCAAGTATACCCGGTTTTCCACATCTCGATGTTAAGAAAATATGTATCAGATCTATCTCATATTCTGTCACCACCAGACATCGTAATAGATGAGCAACTAGCCTATGAGGAGCTACCAATAGCCATAATGGATCGACAAGTGAAAAGGTTAATGAACAAAGAGATACCCATAATCAAGGTTTAATGGCAAAATCATTGAATAGATGAGTGTATTTGCAAAGCTGAGGAAGAGACATGGCAGAAGCATCCTCATCTTTTTGAGAATGTTTAAGTAAGTATCTAAATTTGAGAATGAATTTCTTTTAAGGGAGGAGAATGTAACAACCCACACCTACCCTAGGAGTTTGGTGACAAATTTCTTGAATTTAAAACTATTACAACAAAATATGTGCTTTTATGGAAATTCATAGGTGGCATGATTGATGAGTATGTGACATGTTAGATTAGTTCTAATATGCATAATATGAATTATTATGGTGAAATAAGTGATTTACATGAAGTGCATGAGCATAAAATAATTTATTGAACATAAAATGAATTTTCATGCAAAAAACGATTTTTAAGTATAAAATAATTTTTATAAATATTTTAAAAATATTTTTAAAGAAATATTTTAGGGAAATTTTAATGAAAATAATAAGAAAAATATGTTATATTTAATTACCTATAATCAGCCCATAAAGTAACTCAAAGGCCCAATTTTCCAAAAGCCCATTACACCAAAATACTTCTCACCTAGCTCATTAAGGATAAACTTAGAAATTACACCCAAACCCTAATATCTAAGCTAAAATTCAGCCCCCCCATGAGTTTAGATAGCCACCATTCTATTTTCTATCATATTTCCAATAGAAAATTCTATCAAAAATATTCTTTCAATTGAAATTCACAAGGTAACTTCAAACTTTGCGATTTCGCAATCGTTTCGTAAGTTTTTTTTCTTCTTCAATGTATTATTTAATTTCTATGAAACTAATCATGAGAAAATTATTTTCAGCTATTTATTTACTAATTTTGTATTGATTAAATTTGGCCTAGGTGAATTCTGGAAAGAGAAATCGATTTTTCCACCGAAAACACAACCCTCTTTGCACGATTTCTACAACCCTAAAAAATTGGAATTTCATGCATAAAAACAAGGAAGGGCTGTTGATTTGTATATAATTGCATTCTAAATTGATTTTTGTTGTGTTTAGATGAAAAGTATTGATTTAAATCATATCTGTATATCATTGTAATGATCGAAAAGACCAAAAAGCAAGAGAACTCATGATTTTCACTCTAAACCCTCAAGTTAGAAAATTTCATGCATATAATTATCCATTGCTACCGATTTATATATATACATATATATATATATATATATATATATATATATATGGGTACTAAACTGATTTTTGTCATGTTTGGATGAAAAATAATTGTTTAAATCATGTGTTTACATATTACTATAATGATCAAAAAAGTATAGAAAGCAAGAAAATTCATGGTTTTCATCCTAAAATCTAAAGTTGGAAAATTTTCATACATATATATTTATATAGGTGCCGATTCATATATATAAATATTCTAAAATGATTTTTGCCATATTCACATGAAATATTAGTTTAAATCATGTGTTTGCATATTACTGTAATGAACAAAAAGAGCAAGAAGTAAGAAAGTTCATGATCTTACAAGTACAAGTTATCATGTTTTGTGAACCCTTGATATCTTGAAACCCAAGTTCTTTTCTATCTTTAATTATGAGTATATGATTTCTTTATTAAGCTTGGGTTGCCAAAAGACAATTCATCAAAAACTGTTTTTGATTATTCAATAATAATAAAGAACCTTTGTGAATTGTTGCCTTACCTAACATTCTTTATGGAACCACAATATCATTTATCTTTTTATTCAATAAGTTAAACTATTGTTGCTATTATATTACATGTGATTGCATTTTTAAATGCTATTGTTATAAGTGATTGTCATTAGCTCTGACTATGGTATCTATAAACTCGTATGCAGAAATCCTCTTACCGATGTAGGTAATTATCGGTACCTGTGCACATGGTCTTAACCCGATGGATAGGGGTAGTGTATCCACCTAAGCTAGAAGGGGCGATTCTAGTCATGGAGCCTGATTAGTTTTGTAACTCTTTGTAACTTACAAGTTAGGAGTTGGAATTTGGTATAGTACCACCTCTCCTTTGAGTGGATGACCTAATAGCCATCACTCTTTACAAGTTACAAGTTGATTTATGTGAACCTTGCTCATTTGCAGACCATGATTTATGAATCTTAAACCCTTATAAAGGGATATATGTTATTTTACAATTTTTATTATTTACTCATTGAGATCATCTATCTCACCCATTTTCCTTATGTGGTTTCAGGTGAGCATCATGAGGAGGCAAGGCGATCATTCAAACAATCTACTTCGCTTGGGAAATTCCCTTGTCAAAGTTTATTACTATGATATGTTATGATGAGTCTCTATATGCTCTAGGAGTTCTTATTTTGGGAGTCTTATTTTGGAACTATATGTTTGATGATTTATTTTGGAGTCTTAAAAATGTTCATTTATTTTGGGATTATGTTTAAAGTATATTTAACTATTCCTCTGCAACTTAAGTTTTCCTTTATAAAAGGTTTTATGAAGTTAATACATGAGGTTTAGTACAATCCTAGGCAAGGTTATTATATGCATGAGTGGGTTCTATGGGTGTGGGTGACCTTATGTCTCCCCATGTTGTAAGCTATCATATATCTAAAGTTGAGATATGACACTACGCCTATCCATTAGGTTAAAACCGTGTGCGCAGGTTTTGATGATTTCTCGTATCCACACATGGATTTCTATATATAAGGGTTCATAGATACCATTGCCAAAGATAATGGCAATCACTTGTCACATAAGCGTGGAAGAATGCAATCATATGTATAATAGTAGTAATAGAAGTTTAGCTTATTGAATAAAAGATAAACAACAATATGGTTCCAGAAAGAATGTAAGGTAAAGCAATAATCACAAATGCTCTTTTCTTATCAATGAATGATCAATAATAGCTTTAGACCAATTGTCCTTTGGCAACCCAAGTTTAATAAAGAAATCATTTAATCATAACTTATGATAGAAAGGAACTCAGGTTTCAAGAATCTCAAAGGTTCACATATCATGATAACTTGTACTTATAACATGAAATTAATGTTTACTCTTCTTATGGTTCAATAACACATAATGCTCATAGCCTTTGCACTTTTAACACTTCCCAAGCTCTAACACAATATTATAATTCAATACTTAGCATTGGCCTAACATCATGCTATGCTACCCCATAACTACCCCATGCACATATATCATTCACATATACTTGGAGTTGCACTTAGAAGTGCACTCATCACTTGTACATAACATATTGACTTTTAAGTCTTGCACACTTTGCCTTTTGAGGCTCACAGGAATTTACATAATAGTTCATATCAAGACTTTCCTAAAGCCAACCATAATGAATCATAATCTTAATATCAATTTAATTTAACTTCCAACTTAGTATATTTAATACTCTCCATACATATCAACTTAACTAGTAAACCCTAAAAGAGTCATGCTTATCTTCTTTAGACCGGATCATACAATCAATTCCATAGGCAAATTAGGATCATTAATTCACAAGTAACACATCATAAAACCTAATTAACTTGCCACTTAACCACATACACATTTTAGCCAAACATGTCAATTAGGGTTTAGGAAACCCTAGGTAGGTTGAACCACTTTAGGAGTTTCCTAGAGTTACTCCTTCAATCATCATGTAATTAAATCATGTACCATTTATATACACACATCAACAATTACTAAAATGTACCTTACAAAAATTATAGGCCTTAGGATCAATATCACTATGGGTTTTTCTTGTTTTTCGTACTTTTTGATTATTACAGTAATATGTAAATGCATGATTTAAAACAATATTTTTCATGTAAACATAACAATAATTAGTTTAGAATAGGAAAACATACAAATGCCTCCTAATGCATATATGCATGAAAATTTCAACTTTCAGGTTTTAAGGTTCACCTTTGATGGATTTGAGAAGAAAAAGATATGTTCATGGTTGAAATTAGTTTCTCTCTCAAAAAGACAACCTAGGCTGAATATAACATATATAAAATAAGTAAATATACGGTCCCATATGAATTACTCATGATTAGTTTCATAAAATTCAAAAATTAACTTGAAAGGAGAGGAAAACTTACAAGGAAGGTCACAAAATCACAACGTATAGAGGCACCTTATGTTTTTTAGCCAAGAGGAAATTTTTGAGAGAAAATGTAATAATCCACACCTATACTAGGAGTTTTCATAACTAATTTGTTTGACTTATAAATATTAAGGCTAAGTATGTGCTTTTATGAGAATTTATGCGCTATGTGATTGATGAGTTTGTGGCATGTTAAATTAATTTTAATATGCATAATATGAGTTATTATTGTAAAATAAATAATTTATACAAAGTGCATTAGCATAAAATACTTTGTTTTACATAAAATGAATTTTCATGCAAAAAGGCAATTTTTAAGCATAAAATAATTTTATGAGTAATTTTAAAATATTTTTAAATAAATGTTTTGGGTGAAATTTTAATGAAAATTATAAGAAAAATATTTTTATTTTTAATTGCCAATAATCAGCTCCAAAATTAATTAAAAAGCCCAAATACCCAAAAGCCCACTACACCAAAAATCTCCTAACCTAGCTCATTAAGGTAAACCTGGAAATTGCGCCCTAGACCCTAGTATTTAATGTAAAATTTAGCCCCATCAATTTAGACAGCCTCCACTATTATTTTTAAGAATTTTAATAGAAAAATTCTGCCAAAAATAATCTCTCAACTAAAATTCACAAAATACATTTAAACTTTGGAATTTCCCAACCGTTTCATAAGTTTTTCCTTTCTTTCAATTTGCTATTTGATTTTTATGAAACCAATCATGGGAAAATTATTTTGAACTAAATATTTACTGATTTTTATTGATTAAATTCAGCCTAGGTGAATTCTTGTGAGAGAAATTAATTTTTCTATCAAAAACACCAACCTCTCTACGCGTTTTCTCCAAAGGTGAATCCTACAAACCAAAATTGAAATTTTCAAGTATAAACTCAATAAATGGGGGGGGGGGGGGGGGGGGGGGGGAGGGGAATTTCTGCATTATTGTATTCTAAACTAATTTTGGATGTGTTTAGATAAAAAAATATTGAATTAAATCATATTTATGCACATTACTATAATGACCAAAAAGTTTTAGAAAACCAGGAAATTCAGGGTTTTCATTCTATAACTTAAAGGTAGGAAAATTCTATGATTACATATGTATGTGGTTACCAATTTGTGATTGATGGAGTTCTAAACTGATATTTGTTTTATTTGGATAAAAAATAATGATTTAAATCATATGTTTACATATTACTGTAATGAACAGAAAGCGTGGAAAGCTAGAAAACTCATGATTTTCTCTCTAAACCCTAAACTTGGAATTTTCATGCATAAGTATGGTCTATGGCTGCCAATTTGTACATATTCATGTTCTAAACTGATTTTTGTTATGATTGAATGAAAAAAAAATGGTTTAAGACACCTGTTTACATATTACTGTAATGACTGGAAAGTACTAAAAACAAGAAAACGCATGGTTTTGCATCTTAAAACCAAAAATTGGAATTTTCATGTATATGTTGTACCTATTGTTGCCAATTCCTATGGATTAATGTTCTAAAATGATTTTTGTTATGTTTCCATAAAAAATCTTGAGTCAAACCATATTTTTACATGTTACTATAATAGACGAAAAGTAAGAAAAGTAAGAAAATTTAAGTTTTCTCCTTGATGATGTGTTCAGCCTACATTGGGATTTTTATCCCATTGTCTATAATTTTTATGTGATGTATTTTGAAGATTATTGACATGTATGTATGAATAATAAATGGTTAAATTTCATGTTGGTTAAGGGAATGACTCTAGACAAGGCTAAAGGCAATTTGGTATACTTAAGATATCTTAACCTTATATTGTGATTAATATGTGAATATGATTGGATAATATGGAAGTAGGTTGTATGATGAATTGATAATGAATTAATGGTCTTGAATTTATGAAGAGATTGATTGAATGAATTGGTTAAAAGAGATAAGTATGACACTTGAAAGGTTATTTGTTAAATTGACATATATGAAAGTGTTAAGTGTACTAAGATAATTGTTAAAGTGAATTGATATTACAATAATGATATTGTGTTTACCTTAGAAAGGTATTGAAATGAATTATATCATGTTTTTCTTATAGGCCTATAAAGGCTAAGTGTACAAGACTTTTAAAGCCACCATGTTATGTGCAAGTGATGAGTGCACTTCTATGTGCAACTCTAAATATATATGAATGTTATATGTACATGGGATAGTTATGGGATAGGATAGCATGATGATTAAATAAATACTAAATATTGAATTAAATATCATGATAGAGCTTGAGGAGTTTTAAAGGTTCAAGGGCAACGAGTATTAGGAGCAAAGGAACTATTAGGTGAGTAAACATTATGATATTGTTACAAGAACAAGCTATAATGATATGTGTACCTTTGACATTCTTAAAACCCAAGTTCTTTCTATTCTAAAATGAAACTCTATGATTTCCTTGTTAAGCTTGGGTTGATAAAGGACAATTGGTCCAAAAACCATTTTTGATTATCCAATGATAAAACCTTTATGATTATTGCCCTAACTTTCATTCTTTCTAGAACTACACTTCATTGTATCTTTTGTTCAAAAGTTAAACTGCTATTGTTATTGTGATACATGTTACTGTTGCCTTAAATGTTATTGTTATATGTGAATACCATTAGCTCTAGCTATGGTACCTTTAACACTTTACGCAAAAATCCTCGTGTTGTTGTGGGTAATCATCGAAACATGTGCACATAGTCTTAACCTAATCGATAGGGGTTATGTATCCACCTCAGCTAGAAAGGGCGATTTTAGCCATGGGACATGATCAACTTCAAGCTTTTCTATGTGATAAGAGTTAGAATTTGGTTTAATGCCACATCTCCTCTACGTGTTCAAGTGATTAGGGCAACAACCTTCACTCTTTATGTGTTATAAATGTGATTTCTGCAAACTTGCTAAATTGAAAACCTTGATAAATTGCAACTTGATTCATGAATTGTAAATTATGAACTTTGTGTATAAGCTATGAGTTTTCTTTTTAAAGGAATATATGTTAATGTATATACTATATTGTTTACTCATTGAGATCATCTATCTGACCCTTTCTTTTTTCTTGTGTGGTTCTAGGTGAGCAGTATGAGGAGACAAGGTGATGGCTCAAGCATCCTACCTCACTTGGGAGATTCCTTGTCTAAGTTAATTAGTTTAATATGTTATGAAGAGTCATCCTTAAACACTTTGGGAATAATTATTTTTGTGTGTTTATTTTGAGATATTATCTATTGATACTTTACCTAGATTTCTAAATATTATTTTCTTCTAGATTGTATATGAAGTATCTAATTATTGTCATTCGCAACTAAAGGTTTTCATATAAATGTTTTAAATAAGTTATTGTATAAGGTTTGGTTTGGTCCTAGGTATGATTTTGTATATGTGGATGTGGGTTCTATAGCCATGGGTGACCTTATGTCTCCCCATGTTCTAGGATCATCATGTCTCTAAAGTTGGGATGTGACAAAGATGGTATCAGAGCTAAAGTTCTTTTTAAAGTCTAATTTAAACTTCTCTACTTATTGGATTGGTTAAATATAATCCTGGAGCATATAAATTTTCCTATTATGTCATTTGCCATCTATTGCTAGTATAGTTCCAATCAAATCCTAATAAGTTGTAGTACTCTTTGTTATTGTGTGGTTTGTGCCTTATAATTCCTTTATCAGATGACCAAGAAGATTATCCCTACTCAAGCATCGCAACCTAGAGCACTGCGTGTGGCCTATAAGAGGAAATGGAGAGGGATGTTTGAGAAAGCCATACCTGTGATCCACCTAAAGAGAGAAAAGACTTTTCATGAGGAGGATCCTATGGACTGTCTAGGTTATAAATGGATTTAGAGTAAGATACAGAAGTTTGAAAGATGCTATTCGAAACTAATGGAAGAAAACTAATGTCTTAGGTCCTTAGTGCATGCTCTGAGAAGGGACATAGAGATGTGGCATAAGGCTAAGAGAGTTGAGCATGTTGAAAGTGAACAGAAGAGTAGGCATAAAGGCCAAAGTCATAGAGGCCAGCATAGAGGGGGAAGAGGAGATTCAGGAAAGGAATCTTCACTTACAACTTCAACACTTGGAAGGAACAATGGTCAATCGAAGTAGCTTTATGCCTGTGTCTATTGTGGCAAGAAACATTTTGGAGTTTATTGGAAAGCCTCTAGTGCATGTCTCATATGTGGTTAGATGGGCCACTTTTGCAAAGACTGCTTATAAAAGGTAATTCGAGAAATGCAACCTCAGTGCCTCCACCACCTAGACCATCTTAACCTCAAGAGCAAGGAGCCAAGAATAAGAGACATAATTGATACTCCCTCTAATAGTAGGTAACTGTTAGTCTATGGCATAAGACTTATATTACATGAATGATATTATACGACTAATTATCTATTTGGCTTAGGCTTGATCTTCTATTGCCAAGAAGATGATTGGATTTTAATATGATAGGGGAGCTCATTATGCTATAGGTTATGTGTTACGTGATTAGGATACATCATACATGCTATGATATGTGATACATGATAGGTAATAGGTGTCCTGTGATGTGATATTATATGATGGGTGCTCATATTAAATGCATGCTAGGTATAATAATTTTATAGTGGGATTAAGTAGATTAGAAAGAGAAGTTGACTGAGTTTTGATCCAACTGAGATTAATGATTTATAGGTATAATGTTATGAGGTATAAAATGCTTACATGTTACAATGGTTTGATATAAGAATTATATGGAGTTATTAAATGATAATTATAATTGATGCCATAAGAAGAGAAATGATATTTAGTAATGATCAGTAGTAGAATGAAACAAATCAGTTATGTTTTATATACATAAGTATACAATATGAAGTAAGTGAATTATATTAAGAAATTTGTGGCTTAGATGCTACCATATAGATTAGAACAATAAGAAAGGAAGGAATTTCTCTATCACTTATCCTAATATCAAGTATAGTCAAAGGAGGAATATTAATCTAGTGTGATTTAAAAGAAGAAGGTATTATTCCTATTCAAAATTATAGTGCAAGATGCTTGATTAATTCTGGTGCTACCCATTTGTTTATGTCTTCATATTTTTGCTAAGAGTCTCGGTAGAGATAAGGAATTAATTAATGAACCCTTAGTAGTGTCGCCTCTTTTGGGAATTATGATGGAAGTAAAGTATATGTTTAAGGACTGTGAGGTAGACATGGATGGATGGAAATTTCTAGTGGAGTTATTAGAATTTGATGTCCTAAAATTCAATGTGATCTTAGGAATGGATTGGCTATATAGGAATAGAGATTATATTGATTGTAGAGTAAAGCAAGTAGAATTTTGAGATAAGGATAGGGAGAAAATTATGTATGAAGGAGATACCTATGATTAAGGTTTACTAGCATAATCATAGAATAGATGAGTATACCTAGGAAGCCAAGGAAGGGATGCTACAGAAGCATCCCCAGCTTTTTGAGAATATGTGAGTAATTATTGAAATTTGAGGATGAATTCTTTTAAGAGTGGGAAGACATAAAAAGATAGGTATGATGCTAGTAGAGATTCTTTAGTGATGAGATTCCTTTAAGTATATAGGCTGTGATCAGAGTATAAGGATTTGAATTTTTATAAAGTAATAGATGCTATGGCCATACAAACTATAAATTTAAGGATCTATGAGGATATAAAATGATTTAATTCAAAATTTTATATGATTAAAGATAAAATGTTCTAAATTTGATTTGATTATGTACTTGTGTCCAGTGTGTCTACTTATAGGCATTGAGTTTTGCTTTACAGAATCATACACCATCAATCATACATCATGAACTGCATTAACCATTGCATTAAGGTTGCATGTTACATGTAAGAATGAAAATATTTTGATTATTACAATTGATTCTATGCAGTTTTGAATATATTT
This sequence comes from Reutealis trisperma, assembly GCA_947687605.1. Taxonomy (NCBI): domain Eukaryota; kingdom Viridiplantae; phylum Streptophyta; class Magnoliopsida; order Malpighiales; family Euphorbiaceae; genus Reutealis; species Reutealis trisperma. The sequence goes on along the minus strand of CANTUT010000345.1, from coordinate 494,586 downwards.
GGAAAGGATTTGAGTCTTTTGTATGAGAAATGTTTTAAAGCATTGGATAAAATAATGGTCAATTGAGGTTACTAGAAAATTTGGTAGCAATCTTTAGTACAGGAAGAATTTTTATTGAGATAACCTAGAATGGCATAAAGTTGGAAAGATATAAGAATTGCATAGAGATTTCATTGAATGTCAATGGTATTAGAAGGTTTGTTATTTTAATATGGATAAATTAAATGATTAGGAATATGAAATATGTAAGATGTAAGTGGAAAATCTAAAGTGAAATGACATTACAAGCTAAAAGTATAAAAATTATAAGGCATTAGGTAATTAGGTCATGATAACGATGTATATATTATACAAAAAGAGAGTAGGTCTGAAATAGTTATAAGAAGTTTATTCAATATTGTAAATTCATAGAATGCAAGTTCATTTGAGATATGATATATAAGGAATGTTTGTTAAGTTTAAATATGTTTTAATTGATGAATAAAGGGAGTGCAGAAATTATAATGTTAGCAAGGTATTAAACACAAAAATATCTATTGAGGTTATAATAGATTAAATAATGATTATTAATATGGAAAGAGAATTACAAATATCAATTGGAGTTATTAATTTGGAATTATCTATTGAATTATTTGTGATAAATAATGAATGGAAGTAGTGATTAAGGTGTTAATATAAATGTTAATAATAATAGAAATATAAGGAAAAGAAATGCTTGGATTATATTTGACTAAAGGTGAAATTAAAGGTTCTATTACTTTTGTTTGAGGTTAAGGGATACAAAGATTATTAAGGATTAGTTTAAGATTTGTTTAAGCAAGAAATTAACATAGGTGTATCTTAAGCTAAAGGTTTATCAGTGTATTTTTGATAGATTGTGAGTATGTACTTTATGATATTTGATATGTTAATTGTAGTTAGATATTGTGTTTGAGGTAGAGTGTTATGCCATTAGATTTAAAATTTTGAGGATGAATTTTTTTTAAGGGGGGAGAATGTAACAACCCACACTCATCCTAAGAGTTTTCATGACCAATTTGTTTGATTTAGAACTATTAAGGCTAAGTGTGTACTTTTATGCGAATTTATGTGCTCTGTGATTGATGAGTATATGGCATGTCAAATTAATTTTAATATTCATATTATGAGTTATTATTATAAAATAAATAATTTATACAAAGTGCATTAGCATAAAATAATTTATTTTACATAAAATGAATTTTCATGCAAAAAGGCAATTTTTAAGCATAAAATAATTTTATGAGTAATTTTAAAATATTTTAAATAAATGTTTTGTGGGAATTTTCAATGAAAATAATAATAAAAATATTTTTATTTTTAATTGCCCATAATTAGTCCCAAAATTAATTAAAAAGCCTAAATACCAAAAGCCCACTACACCAAAACACTCTTAACCTTGCTCATTAAGGATAAACATGGAAATTGCATCCCAAACCCTAGTATTTAATATAAAATTTGGCCCCATCAGTTTAGACAGCCTCCACTCTATTATTCTTTAGAGTTTTTATAGAAAAATTCTGTCAAAAATAATCTTTCAACCGAAATTCACAAAATATCTTCAAACTTTGCGATTACGCGACCATTTCATATGTTTTTCCTTTCATTCAATTTGCTATTTGATTTTTATGAAACCAATCATGGAAAAATTATTTTGAACTAAATATTTACTAATTTTTATTAATTAAATTTGGCCTAGGTGAATTCTTGAGAGAGAAATCAAATTTTCTACAGAAAATACTAATCTCTCTACGCGATTTCTCCAAAGGTGAATCCTACAAACCAAAATTGAAATTTTCAAATATAAACTCAATAGGGGGAAATTTCTGCATTATTGTATTCTAAACTAATTTTTGATGTGTTTAGATGAAAAATATTGAATCAAATCATATTTCTCCATATTACTGTAATGATCGAAAATTTTTTAGAAAACAAGGAAATTCAAGGTTTTCATTCTAGAACTTAAAAGTTAGAAAATTCTACGATTACATATGTATGTGGCTGCCGATTTGTGTATGATGGAGTTATAAACTAATATTTACTTTGTTTGAATGAAAAATAATGATTTAAATCATGTGTTTACATATTACTGTAATGAATGGAAAGCGCGAAAAACTAGAAAACTCAAGATTTTCTCTCTAAACCCTAAACTTGGAATTTTTGTACATAAGTATGGTCTATGGCTGCCGATTTGTACATATTCAAGTTTTGAATTGATTTTTGTTATGATTGAAGGAAACATAATGGTTTAAAACTGTAATAACCCACATCTAGCCTAGGAGTTTTCATGAAAAATTGCTTGAAATTAAGGTTATTCTGACAAATTGTGTGACCATATGAAAATTCATGTGTAAGGTGATTTATGAGTATGTGCATATTAAATTAATTTTAATTTGCCTAAGATAAATTATTATTGTGAAATAAATAATTTATACGAAGTGCATTAACAAAAAATAATTTATTTTTCATAAAATGAATCTTCATGCAAAAAAGCGATTTTCAAGCATAAAATAATTTTATGAGTATTTTAAAATAATTTTTAAATAAATGTTTTGGGGCAAATTTATTGAAAATAATAAGAAAAATGTTTTATTTTTAATTACCTATAATCAGCCCCTAAATTAATTAAAAAGCCCAAATACCCAAAAGCCCACTACACTAAAACACTCCTAACTTAGCTCATTAAGGGTAATATTGGAAATTACCCAAAACCCTACAAATAAATATAAAAAATTCAGCCTACCCTTCATTCCAATAGCCACAATTCTGCTATTTCATTATTTTGGCAGAAAAATTCTTTCAAAATTATTCTCTCTACCGAAATTCATAAAATACTTTCAAACTTTGCGATTTGTCTTTCATTTCAATTAGCTATTTGATTTTTATGAAACTAATCATGGAAAAATTATTTTAAATTGAATATTTACTGATTTTTACTAATAAAATTTAGGCTAGGTGACTTCTAGAGAGAAAAATCAATTTTCTGCCGAAAGCACCAACCTCTTTATGCGATTACTCCAAAGGTGATTCCTACAAGTAAAAATTTAAAATTTCATGCATAAACATTACCAGAGGGGGGTGATTTATGAATATTTATTTTCTAAATGGATTTTTGTTGTTTTAGATGAAAAATATTGAATTAAAATATATTTCTGCATATTATTGTAATGACTGAAAACTTTCAAAAAATAAGGAAATTCAAGGTTTCCATGCTATAACTTAAAAGTTAGAAAATTCTATGATTTCATATGTATATGGCTGTCAAATTGTGTATGATGAGTTCTAAACTGATATTTGTTTTATTTGGATGAAAAGTAATGATTTAAATCATGTGTTTACAAATTACTGTAATGAACGGAAAGGGCGGAAAGCTTGAAAACTCGTGATTTTTTATCTAAACCCTAAACTTGGAATTTTTATCCATAAGCTTGGTCTATGGATGCCAATTTGTATACATTCATGTTCTAAAATGATTTTTTGTTATGATTGAATGAAGAATAATGGTTTAAACCACATGTTTACATATTACTCTAATAACCGAAAAGTATCGGAAACAAGAAAACCCAAGGTTTTTCATCCCAAAATCTAAAGTTATAAATTTTCATGCATATGGAATTATATATTGGCTGAATCCTACATTTCTACATTCTAAAATGATTTTTGTTATGTTTACATGAAAAATCTTGGTTCAAACCATATTTCTACATATTACTATAATAAATGGAAAGTGCGAGAAGTAAGAAAATTTAGTCTTCTCTTTAAAAGGGCATTCAGCCTACATTGAAATTTTTATCCCAATGTCCATAATTTCCATATGATGTATTTTGATGATTATTGACATGTATGTATGAATAATAAATGGTTAAATTGCATGATGATTGAAGGAATGATTCTAGACAAGGCTAAAGGCAATTTGGTATACTTAAGGTCTCATAACCTTGTATTGTGATTAATATATGAATGTGATTAGATAATATGGACATAGATTTTATGATGTCTTGATAATGAATTAATGATCTTGAGTTGATGAAGAGATTGATTGAATGAATTAGGCATAAGAGATAGGCATGCCATTTGAAAGGCTATTGGTAAGTTGACATGTATGGAAGTGTTAAGTGTACTAAGATGATTGTTAAAGTAAATTGATATTAAGATTATGACATTGTGTTTGACTTGAGAAAAAGTTTTGGTATGAATTATATTTTGTTTCCATGTGAGCCTATGAAGGCTGAATGGGTAAGACTTTTAAAGTCAATATGCTATGTACAAGTGATGAGTGCACTTCTAAGTACAACTCTAAGTGTATATGAATGTTATATGTGCATGGGGTAGTTATGGGATAGGATAGCATCATGATTAAATAAATACTAAGTATTGAATCAAATATTATATTAGAGTTTGAGGAGTCTTAGAGGTTCAAAAAGGGCTACGTGTACTAGGAGCGAAGAAACCACAAGTTGAGGAAACATTATGTTTCAAGTCACAAGTGCAAGCTATTATATTTTGTGAACCTTTGATATCTTGAAATGCAAATTTTTTCTATTTTAATGATTTCTTTGTAAGCTCAGAATGCCAAAGGACAATTGGTCCAAAACCATTTTTGATTATCTAGTGATAATACCTTTGTGATTATTGCACTAACTTATATTTTTCTGGAACTACACAGTTGTTCATCTTTTGTTAAATAAGCTAAACTTCTATTGCTATTATGTTACATGTGATTGTATCATTCAATGCTATTGTTACCTTTATATGTTATGAATTATGTTATTTGTTATGTGTGAACATGGCAGTAGCCTTCACTTTACATGTTTTGAGTTATGCGTGAACATGGTAGCAACCTTCACTTTACATGTTATGAGTTATGTGTGAATATGGCAGCAACCTTCACTTTACATGTTATGAATTATATGTGTACAAGGCAGCAACCTTCACTCTATATTATGTTACAAGCGGACTAAGCAACAACCTTCACTCTATATTATGTTACGAGCAGACAAAGTAGTAGCCTCCACTTTATATGTGTTATGAGTTGTAAGTTGATTTCTATAAACCTTATGAAATCGTAAGCCACGAACTATGAATAATAAATTATGAAATATGAGCTATGAAACCTTCTAAGGGATATATATTATTGTATAAGTCATATTGTTTACTCATTGAGATTATCTATCGCACTTCTTTTTAATTATGTGATTCCAGGTGAACATTATAAGGAGGCAAGGTGATCGCTCAAGCTACCTACACCGCTTAGGAAATTCCCTTGTCAAAATAATAATAATACCATGTTATGATGAGTCTTTAGATGCTCCTGGAGTTATTATGAGAATTTTATTTTTGAATATCATGTTGGTGACCTTATTTGAAGTCTTATTATTATTTTCTTATGGATTGTATTAAAGTATTTTTTTAGCTTTCGCAACTTAAGGTTTTTCCTTTATAAAGGCTTTATTAAGTTGATGTATGAGGTTTGGTATGATCCTAGGCATGAATTGTATATGTATAAGTGGGTTCTATAGGTGTGGATGACCTTATGTCTCCCTATGTTCTAGGACCATTATGTCTTAGAAGTTGGGATGTGACAAAGCTGTAGTTTTTAAAAGTCTAGTTTTGACTTATCTATATCTTAGGTTAAATAAGTATAATCATGAAGCATAGGAATTTTTCTGTATGTCATTTGCAATTTATCGTTAGTATAGTTCCACAAAATCCTAATAGATTATAGTCTCATTTGTTATTGCTATTGTATGCCTCAGGATTCTCTAATCAAATGACCAAGAAGATTACCCCTACTCAAGAATCACAACTTAGAGCACCGCATATGGCATGCAAAAGGACATGGTGAGAGATATTTGAGAAGGCCATACCTGCGATCCACCTCAAGAAAAAGAAGACTCTTGCGATGCGAATGACGTTAATTAATTACTTAGTGACTTAGTGTGCATTTATTCATTTTGCCTATGACATGATTCATTTCTATATGATTGGAGAATTCTTGACGCTATAAGTTATATGTTACATGATTATGATACATGATACATGCTATATGCTATGTGATAAGTGATATGTGATATGTATCTTGTGATATGATGTGATGGGTACTAATGAAAATGCATCATAAGTATGATATTTTGTTAGTGGGGTTAAGTGGATGAGAAAGAGAAGTTGACTAAGTTTTGATCCAACTGAGATTAATGATTAACGTGTATAATGTTATGAGGCATGAAATGCTTACATGTTATAATGGTTTGATATATAAATTATATGGAGTTATTAAATGATAATTGTGATTAATGCTATAAAAAGAGAAATGATATTTAGTAATGAATAGTATAAGAATGGAGTAAATCAGTTATGGTGTATATACATAAGTATATGGTACGAAGTAAGTAACATTTATATTTAAAGACTGTGAGGTAGACATTGATGAATGGAAACTTCCTATGGAGTTGTTGGAATTTAGTGCCCTAGAACTTAATGTGATCGTAGGAATAGATTGGCTAAATAGGTATGGAGTTTATATTGACAGTAGATAAAAGCAGGTAGAATCTCAAGCTAAGGATGAGGAGAAATTTATGTATTAAAGGGATACTTATAATTAAGGTCTACTAGCATGCCCATGGAATGGATGAGTATACTTAGGAAGCCGGGGAAGGGATGCGACAATAGCATCCCCAGTTTTTCAAGAACATATGAGTAAGTATTTAAATTCGAGGATGAATTTCTTTGAAAGGGGGAGATATAAAAGGATAAGTATGATGCTAATAGAGATTCTTTAGTGATGTGATTCCATTAAGTATATAGGCTGCGATTAGAGTATAAGGATTTGAAATTTTATAAACTAATAGATGTTAAGGCCATATGAACTGTAAATTTGAGGATCGATAAGGACTTGATCTATGAGGGTATAAAATGATTTAATTCAAAATTTTATATGATTGTAAGATAAAATGTTCTAGATTAGATTTGATTATGTAATGTTCTAGACTAGATTTGATTATGTACTTATGTCTAGTGTGTCTATAAATATGCATCAAGTTTTGCTTTATGGATCATACATCATCAATCATACATCATGAACTGCATCAAGCATTGCATTAAGGTTGTATGTTACATGCAAGGATGAAAATGTTTTGATTCTTACAAATGATTCTACACAGTTTTGAAAAATATAAATAGTTTTGAATATACCTGAAAGGGATTTGAGTTCTCTAGATGAGAAATGTTTTAAGGCGTTAGATACAATAAGGTTCAATTGAGGTTACTGGAAAATTTTGTAAGGATCTTTAATATGGGAAGAATTTTCAGTGAGATAACCTAGAATGGCATAGATTTGGAAAGATATAAGAGTTGCATAGAGATTTCATTTAATGGCAATGGTATATGAAGGTTTATTATTTTAATATGGGTAAGTTAAATGATTAGGAATGTGACGTATAGCAAGATGTAAGTGGGATTCTAAAGTGAGATGATATTACAAGCTAAATGTATAAAATTTTAAGGCATTAGGTAATTAAGTCATGATAATGATATATATACTATATAGAAAAAGAGTAAGTCTAAAATGGTTATAAGAAGTCTATTTAGGATTATAAATTAATATAATGCAAGTTCGTTTGGGATATGATATATATAGGAATGTTTGTTAAGTTTAAATATGTTTTAATTGATGAATGAAAGGAGTGTAGAAATTGTAATGTTAGTAAGGTATTAAATACAAAAATATCTATTGAGGTTGTAAAAGATTAAGTAATAATTATTAATATGAAAAGAGAATTATCGAATATCAATTGGAATTATTAATTTAGTATTATCTGTTGAATTCTTATATGACTGATGTGATAAATAATGAATGGAAGTGGTGATCAAGGTATTAGTATAGATGTTAATAATAATAGAGATATAAGGAAAAGAAATGCTTGGGATTATATTTGATTAAAGGTGAAATTAAAGGTTCTATTACTTTTATTTAAGGTTAAGGGATACAAAAATTATTAAATATTAGTTTAAGATTTGTTTGAACGAGAGATTAATATAGGTGTAGCTTAAACTGAAGGTTTATCAATGTGATTTTGGATAAATTATGAGTATGTACCTTACAGTATTTGATATGTTAATTGTAGTTAGATATTATGTTTAAGTAGTGCAGCAAAAGCGTGGTGGAGAAGTTAAGTAGAGTGTTGTGCCATTAGATTTGAAAATTCAATGATGAATTTTTTTAAGGGGATGAGAATGTAATAACTCACATATACCCTAGGAGTTTTCATGATAAATTGCTTGAAATTAAGGATGTTGTGAAAAATTGTGTGATTATAAGAAAATTCATGTGTGAGGTGATTTATAAGTATGTGGCATGTTAAATTCATTTTAATGTGCCTAATATGAATTATAATTGTGGAATAAATGATTTATATAAAGTGCATTAACATAAAATAATTGATTTTTCATAAAATGAATTTTCATGCAAAAAGGTGATTTTCAAGCATAAAATAATTTTATGAGTATTTTAAAATAATTTTTAAAAAAATGTTTTGGGAGAAATTTTATAGAAAATAATAAGAAAAATATTTTATTTTTAATTACTTATAATCAACCCCTAAATTAATTAAAAAGCCTAAATACTTAAAAGCCCACTACATTAAAACACTCCTAATCTAGCTCATTAAGGGTAATGTTGGAAATTACCCAAAACCCTACAAATAAATATCAAAAATTCAGCCAGCCCTTCATTCCAGCAGCCACCATTGTGTTATTTCATTATTTTGTTAGAAAATTCTTTCAAAATTATTCTCTGTACTGAAATTCATCAAAGACTTTCAAACTCTGCGATTTTAAGACCGTTTCGTAAGTTTTTCCTTTCCTTTCAATTAGCTATTTGATTTTTATGAAAACAATCATGGAAAAATTATTTTAAACTTAATATTTACTGATTTTTACTGATAAAACTCAGGCTTGGTGAATTCTAGTGAAAAAAATCAATTTTTCTACCGAAAGCACCAACCGCTTTACATGATTTCTCCAAAGGTGATTCCTACAACTCAAAATTTAAAATTTCATGCATAAACACTACCAAGGGGGGATGATTTATGAATATTTGTTTTCCAAAATGGATTTTGATGTGTTTAGATGAAAAATATTGAATTAAAACATATTTCTGCATATTACTATAATGACTGAAAAGTTTTAGAAAACAAGGAAATTCAAGATGTTCGTGCTAGAAATTAAAAGTTAGAAAATTCTATGATTTCATGTGTATACGGCTGCCAAATTGTGAATGATGGAGTTCTAAATTGATTTTTGTTTTGTTTGGATGAAAATAATAATTTAATTCTTGTGTTTACATATTACTGTAATGAACGGAAAGCGCGGAAAGCTTGAAAACTCATGATTTTCTATCTAAACCCTAAACTTAGAATTTTTATGCATAAGCTTGGTCTATGGCTACCAATTTGTATATACTCATGTTCTAAAATGATTTTTGTTATGATTGAATGAAAAATAATGGTTTAAACCACATGTTTACATATTACTGTAATGACCAGAAAGTTGCAAAAAACAAGAAAACTCAAGGTTTTTCATTATGAAATCTAAAGTTGGAAATTTTCATGCATATGGAATTATATATGGGCTGAATCCTACATGTCTACATTCTAAAATAATTTTTGTTATGTTTACATGAAAAATCTTGGCTCAAACCATGTTTCTACATATTACTGTAATAAATAGAAAGTGCGAGAAGTAAGAAAATTTAGTCTTCTCTTTTAAAGGGCATTTGGCCTACATTGAAATTTTTATCCCAATGTCCATAATTTCTATGTGATGTATTTTGATAATTATTGATATGTATGTATGAATAATAAATGGTTAAAAGAATGATGGTTGAAGGAATGACTCTAGACAAGGCTATAGGCAATTTGGTATTCTTAAGGTGTCTTAACCTTGTATTGTGATTAATATATGAATGTGATTAGATAATGTGAAAATAGGTTTTATGATGACTTGATAATGAATTAATGATCTCGAGTTTATGAAGAGATTGATTGAATGAATTGGTTATAAGAGATAAGCATGACACTTGAAAGGTTACTTTTTAAGTTGACTTATATGGAAGTGTTAAGTGTACTAAGATGATTGTTAAAGTGAATTAATATTAAGACAATGATATTGTGTTGAACTTAGAAAGGTATTGACATGAATTATAATGTATTTTTCTTATGGACCTATAAAGGCTAAGTGTACAAGACTTTTAAAATCAACATGTTATGTGCAAGTGATTAGTGCATTTATTTGCGCAACTCTAAGTGTATGTAAATGTTATATGTGCATAAGATAGTTGTGGGATAGGATAGCAAGATGATTAAATAAATACTAAATATTAAATTAAATATTATGATAGAGCTTGAGAAGTTTTAGAGGTTCAAAGGCAACAAGTATTAAGAGCGAAGGAACCATTAGGCGTGTGAACATTATGATATTGTTACAAGTACAAGCTATCATGATATGTATACCTTTGACATTCTTGAAATCCAAATTCTTTCTATTCTAAAATGTAACTCTATGATTTCTTTGTGAAGCTTGGATTGCCAAAGGACAATAGGTCAAAAAACCATTTTTGATTATCCAATGATAATACCTTTATAATTATTGCCCTAACTTACATTCTTTCTAGAACTATACTATCATTGTATCTTTTTTTCAAAAGTTAAACTGCTATTATTATTGTGATACATGTTACTATTGCCTTAAATGTTATTGTTATATATGAATACCATTAGCTTTAGCTATGGTACCTTTAACCCTTTATGCAAAAATCCTTGTGCCAATATGCGTAATCATTAGAACCTGTGCACTCAGTCTTAACCCAATGGAAAAGGGTTGTGTATCCACCTTCACTAGAAGGGGGAGTTCTAACCATGGGTCCTACTCAGCTTCACACTTTTCTATGTGACAGGAGTTGGAATTTGGTTTAATGCCACCTCTCCTCCATATGTTCGAGTGATTAGGGCAGCAGCCTTCGCTCTCTATGTGTTATAAGTGTGATTTTTGCAAACTTGCTAAATTGAAAACCTTGCTAAATTGCAACTTGATTCATGAATTGTAAATCATGAACTATGTGTATAAACTATGAGTTTCCTTTTAATGGAATATATGCTAATGTATATGCTATATTGTTTACTTATCGAGATCATCTATCTCACCCTTTTTTTTTTCTCGTGTGGTTCCAGGTCAGCAATATGAGGAGGCAAGGTAATGGCTCAAATATCCTACCTCGCTTGGGAGATTCCTTGTCTTAGTTAATTAGTTTAATATGTTATGAAGAGTCATCCTTAGATGCTCCAGGAATAATTATTTTTATGTGTTTATTTTGAGATATTATCTATCAAGGCTTTAACTGGATTTCTAAATATTATATTCTTCTGGATTGTATCTAATTATTGTCTTCTGCAACTAATGGTTTTCATATAAATGTTTTAAATGAGTTATTGTATAAGGTTTGGAACTATACTAGGCATGACTTTGTATATGTGGAGGTGGGATCTACGGGCATGGGTGACCTTATGTCTCTTTATATTCTAGGACCGTCATATTTCTAAAGTTGGGATGTTATAGAAAAATTATGTAAAACCTAATAAAAAATAGAATGGAGGTTGCCACAGTCAAGGGAGGTTGAATATTAGGGTTTTGGGTGCAAAATTACAAGATTGCCATTAATGAGCTAGGTTAGGAGTGCTTAGGTGTCTTGGGATTTTGGTAAATTCAATTTTTAATCCAATTTATGAGCTAATTATAATGCATTAAGAATAAAATATTTTTCTTCTTATTTTCATTAAAATTCCCCCAAAAATATTTAATTTAAAATATTTTAAAAATACTTATAAAAATTATTTTATGCTTAAAAATCACTTTGTGCGTGAAAATTCACTTTGTATGCATTAAATTACATTATGCATATGCAATTCACATAAATCACCTATTCCATGTTCATAATTCATATTATGCATATTATAACAAGTCTAGAATGCCACTTGCTCATAAATCACATAGCACATGAAATTTCATGAAAGCACATACTTTGTCATAATAGCTCTAAAATCAAGCAATTTGTCATGAAACTTCTAGCAAGGGTATGGGTTGTTACACTATGACCCATATTGAGTCATACCCTTTTGTAGTTTTGGGTAAACCTACCACGAAGTCCATAGTGATACATTCCTCCTGAAGTAATCTAAAGAGTCTTTGATGTTTAAATTTCACTTGCTAACAAGTGAGACATAAAGCTATCAAGTTTGCCACATCTTTCTTCATTCTAACCCACTAATAAGTACCTTTTATATCATGGTACATTTTAGTAGCACCTAGATATATGCTATATAGGGTTTGATATGCTTCTTTCAAAATTCTTTCTCTCAACTCCTTTACATTAAGTACATATAATCTATCTCCACATTTCAAAATATCCTTTTCTATTCAAAATTCTAAAGCTTGTCCTTTTCACATCTTAAAAAATTTTCACTAGTTGGCGGTCTTGATTTTGTGATGTCTTTATGTCATCGATGAGTTTGGGCCTTATTTGAAAGTAAGCCAGTAGCACTTGTGATTCATCCATTTCCAATTGTAAACCTTCATTAAACATCTCTTTTAACTACCTTACTATCAGCCTCTTTTGCACTGTGATATGTGAAAGACTACCCATTGACTTCTTACTTAAGGCATTTGCTATGACATTGGCTTTATTAGGATGGTATAGTATTTGGCAATTATAATCCTTTAACAATTCTACCCACCTTCTCTGCATCAAATTTAAATCTCTATGCTTAAAGATATATTGAAGACTTTTGTGATCCATATAGACCTCACATTTCTCGCCATACAAATAGTGTCTCCATATCTTTATAGCTAAGATAACTGCTGCCATTTCCAAATGATGAGTGAGGTAGTTCACCTTATGTCACTTCAGTTGCCTAGATGCATAAGCAATAACTTTTCCATTCCGCATTAAGACATGCCCTAAATCAATTCTAGAGGCATTATAGTATATGGAAAAATCTTCATTCTCCTCGAGTAATGATAATACAGGAGCTTTGATTAAGCAATCTTTAAGTTTTTGGAAACTCTTGTCATAGGTCTCATCCCACTTAAACTTAATTTGCTTTCTTGTAGGTCTCGTGTAATACCCAAGGTTTCTTTAAACTATTTGAGTTAGCAATGGTAACACCATAATGTTCATCTATTGTACCACTCATGGTCTTTCTAGCAGATTAAGAATCATAAGACTACTATAAGAAGTAATTTTAATAAACAATGTAACAATGAGTAAAGAATGCAATTAATTTTGATAAGCACTTTTATGATAAAATGAAAGTCAAACCGAGTTTGGCTTAATTTGACTATGTTAATAGTTTATTCGAGATATGAATCTAAAGTGTTAGTGAATGGGTATTAGCATCTACTAAGTCATTGGGAGATAATAATAGTGACATAAGAAGTTGATTTCAATCAAAGTTACAATGGTACAATAAAATTCAAACTTAGTTTGACCTAGTGAGCTTATATGATTTACATACCTGAAGAATGCTATTGAATGGCTAGTAAATGTGTATAAAATTTATCTAATAATGTCTAAAGTGTGTAGTGACATTAGAATGTAGAAATATGTGTACTAAAGAAAAAGAAATGAAATGAAAAAGTTTCTTAATTACTAAGTTTGAAATATACACATATGGATTTGTTAATAGGCTTTTGGACTCCAAAGGCCTAAGCCTATTAAATAGCCAACCCATAAGCCCCATAAATGGATGAATACAAGTGTTAACTAGAGTTAGAAATAGCTAACTATGGTTAAATGAGTGTAGGATGAGCTAGCCACAAAATTTAACTAAGAAGCCGCCAAAATTGCCCAAGTCAAATCCTTATGGAACTTGAATTCTCATTCTTCCTACATAAAAGTCTAAATACATTTTTGCTCTTTCCACACTGTTTGATGAACATCATCAACTTAGATGAGATCCTAGCATTCATTTGATTAAATCATACCCATCCATTGTGATTAAGTTATAGCTATTGGATTAGAGATGATCAAATCCTCACCATTTAACCTATTTTATATATAAATATATATATAAATATATATATATATATATATATATATATATATATATATATATATATATATATATATATATATATATATTTGTGTGTGTGTGTGTGTGTGTGTATGTTGAGAACATTTTTGCCAATCTCTACATAAAAAACTCACACCAACCAAAAAAAAATTTTCTCTATATCAACATTAAAAAAGAATATCAACAAATCAAAGTTACACAAGGTAAGAAATTATAATCATCTTCTTTATTCGTTGTACTAAACATGATTATTGACATGTATGCATGAATGATAAATGATTTGATTGCATGTTGATTGAAGAAATAACTCTAAACATGTCTATAAACAATAGGGTATACCTAGGGTTTCCTAACCCTATTTATTTGATGTGATTAATATGTTTATGTGATTAACTAATATGGGAAATAAGTTTTATGATGAGTTAATAATGATTTAATGATCTTAAATGGATGATGAGATTGATTGTATGAATTGGTTATAAGAGATAAGCATGATAGTTGAAAAGTTACTTGTTAAGTTAATATATATATAAGGTCTTAAGTGTACTAAGTTGGATGTTAAATTGTATTGATATTAAGATCATAATATGTTGTGTTTGACTTTAGAAAAGTCATGATATGGGTTATAATGTGATTTCATGTGGGCCTATAGAGGCAAAGTATGCAAGACTTTGAAATTCAACATGTTATGTGGAAGTGATGAGTGCACTTCTAAGTGCAATTCCAAGTGTAGATAAATGTTATACGTGCATGAGTAGTTATGGGATAGGATAGCATGATGATTAAGCAAGTGCTAAGTATTGAATTAAATATTTTGTTAGAGCTTAAAGAGTAGTAGAAGTTCAAAAAGGCTACAAGTACTAGGAGCAAAGGAACCACAAGGTGAGTAAACATTATGTTTCAAGTTACAAGTACAAGTAATCCTGTTTTGTGAACCCTTGATATCTTGAAATGCAAGTTATTTTCTATCTTTAATTATGACTATATAATTTCTTTGTTAAGCTTGGGTTGCCAAAGGACAATTCATCCAAAACCATTTTTGATTATTCAATTATAATAAAGAACCTTTGTGAATTATTGCCTTACCTTACTTTCTTTCTAGAACCACACTGTTATTTATCTTTTATTCAACAAGTTAAACTATTATTGCTATTATTTTACTTGTTATTACATTCTTAAATGCTATTATTTAAGTGATTTCCATTAGCTCTGGCTATGGTATCTATGAACCCTTATGCAGAAATCCTCATGCCAATACGGGTAATATCAGTACCTGTGCACATGGTCTTAACTCGATGGATAGGGGTAGTGTATCCACCTCAGCTAGAAAAGGCAGTTCTAGCCATAGAGCCTAATTAGTTTCATGACTCTTTACAAGTTACAAGTTAGGACTAGAAATTTGATATAATGTCACCTCTCCCTCAAGTGAATGACCTAATAACCATCACTCTTTACAAGTTTACAAGTTAAAAGTTGATTTATGTGAACCTTGCTCATTTGTAGACCATGATTTTTGAATCTTAAACCCTTATAAAGGGATATATGTTTTTTTACAAGTTTTATTGTTTACTCATTAAGATCATCTATCTCACCCCTTTTCCTTGTATTGTTTCAAGTGAGCATTATAAGGAGGCAAGGTGATCGCTCAAGCAATCTACTCCACTTGGGAAATTTCCTTGTCAAAGTTTATTACTATGATATGTTATGATGAGTCTCTAGGCGCTCTAAGAGATCTTATTTTGGGAGTCTAATTTTGGAAATATATGTTTGATGATTTATTTTGGAGTCTTAAAAATATTCATTTATTTTGGGATTATGTTTAAAGTATATTTAACTATTCTTCTGCAACTTAAGGTTTTCCTTTATAAAAGGTTTTATCAAGTTAATGCATGAGGTTTGGCATGATCCTAGGTAAGGTTATTATATGCATGAATGGGTTACATGGGCTTCAGTAACCTTATGTCTCCCCATGTTCTAGGACTGTCATATCTCTAAAATTAGGATATGACACTAGCCCCTATCCATCGGGTTAAGACCATGTGCATAGGTTCTAATGATTTCCCACATCAATAAAAAGATTTATGCATATAAGGGTTCATAGATACCATAGCCAAATCTAATCTCAATCACTTGTAACATAAGCATGGAAGAAAGCACTCGTATGTATAATAGTATCAATAGAAGTTTAGCTTATGGATAAAAGATAAACATCAATGTGGTTCCAAAAAGAATGTAAGGTAAAGCTACAATCACAAATGCTCTTTTCTTATTAATGAATGATCAATAATAGCCTTAGACCAATTGTAATCATAACTTATGATAAAAAGGAACTTAGGTTTCAAAAGTTTTAAAGGTTCACATATCATGATAACTTGCACTTATAATATGAATATAAAGTTTACTCACCTTGTGGTTCCTTAGCTCCTAATGCTCATAACCTTTGCACTTCTGACACTTTCCAAGCTCTAACGCAACATTACAATTAAATACTTAGCATTGGCTTAACATCATGCTACGCTACCCCATAACTACACCATGCACATATATCATTCACATATACTTGAGTTGCAGTTTGAAGTGCACTCATCACTTGTACATAACATATTGACTTTTAAGTCTTGCACACTTTGCCTTCTTAGGCTCACATGAATTTACATAATAGTTCATATCAAGACTTTTCTAAAGCCAACCATAAGGAATCATAATATTAATATTAATTTAATTTAACTTCCAACTTGTTATACTTAATACTATAACAACCCACACCCACCCTAGGAATTTTCATGATAAATTGCTTGATTTAGAACTATTAAGGTTAAGTGTGTGCTTGTGTGGAAATTTGTGATCTAAGTGACTGATGAGTATGTGGCATATTAAATTAATTTTAATATGCATAATATGAGTTGCTATTGTGAAATAAATGATTTACATGAAGTGCATTTACATAAAAGAATTTATTTTAAATAAAATGAATTTCCATGCATAAGACAATTTTTAAGCATAAAATAATTTTATGAGTATTTTTAAAATATTTTAAAATAAATATTTTTGGGGAAAATGTTACAGAGTTAATAAGAAAAATATTCTTTTTATTTTAATTTTTATTCAGCTGAAAATTTAAAGAAAAAGCCCAAAAGCCCACTGCACCAAAATCCTCCTAACCTAGTTCATTAAGGGTATTAGTGGAAATTTCACCCAAACCCTAATATATGATCTAAATTTCGGCCAAACCAAGGTTCTAGCAGCCATTCTCTTATTCTTTCTATATCTTGGCAGAAGAATGCTCCCAAAATATTTCTCTCTACCGAAATTAAGAAAACACCTTTCCGTTTTGCGATTTCTTGACCGTAACTGTAGCTTTTTTTTTCTTTTGATTTCTAAACTGATTTCTATAAAATAAATTATGGGAAAATTATTTTAAACTGATTGATTACTGATTTGTATAGATTTAATTCTGTTTGGTGAGTTTTTGGGAGAGAAAATCTATTTTCTACCGAAAACACAATTCTTTCCACAAGATTTCTCCAAAGGTGAATTTTATAACTTAAAATCACAATTTTTATGCATAAACATCATAAAGGGGGGGGGGGGGGGTGATTTGTGTATGGTTGTATTCTAAACTAATTTTTGATTTGTTTTGATGGAAAATATTGGATTAAATAATATTTTTACATATTTCTGTGATGATCGGAAAGTTTCGAAAAACAAAGGAGTTCAAGGTTTTCGTGTTAGAACTTGGAAGTTGGAAAATTTTATTCTTGAATGGACATATGGCTGCTGATTTGTATGAATAAGTACTCTAATATGATATTTGTTTTGTTTAGATGAAAAATAATGACTTGAATCATGTGTCTGTTTATCGCTGAAATGAACGAAATGCGTGGAAAGCGCGAAAACTCGTGATTTTTCACCTAAGCCTTTAAACTTGGAATTTTTTTGTATAAATCTCATCTATGGCTGCCGAATGATGTAGGGATGTGTTCTAAACTGATATTTGCTATGAATGAATGAAAAATAATGGTTTAAACAACTTGTTTACATATTTCTGAAATGACCAGAAAATACCGAAAATAAGAAAACTCATGGTTTTGTGCTCTATAATACAAAAAGTTGAATTTTTATGTATAAACAACACCAAGTGTGACTGATTCTTATAAATTTAAATTCTAAAATGATTTTTGTTATGTTTACATGAAAAATCTTGGTTCACACCATGTTTTTACATATTTCTGAAATAGATAGAAAGTGCAAAAAGAAGAAGAATTTGGTTTTTTCCTTGATGATGCATTTGGCCTACATGAACATTTTTGTTCCAATGTTTATAATTTTTATGTGATATGTTTTGATGATTATTGACATGTATGTATGACTAATAAATGATAAAATTTCTTGTTATATGAAGGTATGATCCTAGATAAGCTTAAATGAATTATGGTATACTTAAGGTATACTTAAGGTATCTTAACCTTATATTGTGATTAGAATACAAATATGATTGGGAAATATGAAACTAGATGTTATGATGACTTGATGATGAAATATGGTTATGAGTTGATGAAGTGAAAGGGATCATAAGAGTTAAGCATGACGCTTGAAAGGTAAATTGTTAAGATGACATGTATGGAAGTGTAAAGTGAATTAAGATAATTGTTAAAGTGAATTGATATTGAGGTAATAATATTGTAATGAACTTAAAAAGGTAATAATGTGATTGTAATGTGATATCAAGAGAACCTATAAGGCCTAAGTATGTAAGACTTTCAAAGTCAACGTGTTATATAAAAGTGACGAGTACACTTATGTGTGGACTCTAAGTGTATGTGTATACTCTATGTGCATGGGGTAGTTATGGAATAGGAGCATCATGAGTAAATAAATACTAAGTATTAAATCAAATATTATATTAAAGTTTGAGGAGCTTTAGAAGTGCAAAGGGACTACTTATGCTAGGAGCAAAGGAACCCCAAGGTGAGTAAACATCGTATTCATTTTACAAGTGTGAGTAAACACTATGTTCATGTTATAAGTGCAAGTAACATATTGTTATGTTACAAATGTGTGAAAACATGCTATGTGAGCCTTTGTGATCCTTGAAACCCAAGTTCTTTCCATTTTAAATATTATTATATGATTTCTTTGTCAAGCTTGGGTTGCCAAAGGACATTTGGTCCAAAACTAGTTTTTTTATCCAATGAGAACTTCTTGTGATTAACACCCTAACTTGTATTCTTTCTGGAACTACACTATCATTATATCTTTTGTTTGAAAGCTAAACCACTATTGATATTGGAATATATGTTATTGTTGCCTTATGTGATATTGTAAATTGTGATTACCATTAGCTCTAGCTATGATACCTTTTACCCTTTATGCAGAATCCTCATGCCAACGCGGGTAATCATCGGAACTTGTGCACATGGTCTTAACCCGATAGATAGGGGTAGTGTATCCACCTAAACTAAAAGGGGCAGTTCTAGTGTGGAGCCTGATTAGCTTTATGCCTTATAAGTGATAGGAGTTAGAATTTGGTATAAGGCCACCTCTCCTCAATGTGTTCGAGTGATAGAGCAATAGCCTTCACTCTTTATAAGTGATAAGTGTGATTTCTGCAAAATTGCCAAATTGAACCCTTGCTAAATTGCAACCTGATTCATGAATTATAAGTCATGAACTAAGTGTATAAGCTATGTGTTTCCTTTTCAAAGGAATATGTGATAACGTATGTGCCTTTTTGTTTATTCATTGAGATCATCTATCTCATCCCTTTTTCCTTGTGTGGTTCCAGGTGAGCAAATGTGAGGAGATAAGGTGATGGCTCAAGCATTCTACTTCACTGGGGGAATTCCTTGTCCAAGTTATGAATAATACTATTTTTATGAAGTCTTGTCATTAGATGCTCCGGGAATGTTGATTGATACTTATTGATAAATATTATTTTCCTTATGGATTTTTATATGAAATGATTTATTTTAGTCTTCTGCAATTTATGGTATTCATCTAAATGTTTTAAATGAGTTAATATAAGAGCTTTGGTAAGATCCTAGGCATAATTGTTTATATGTAAGTGGGTTCTATGGGTGTGGGTGACCTTATGTCTCCCCATATTTTAGGACCGTCATATCTCTAAGGTTAGGATGTGACAAATACGCTCCATACATATCAACTTGATAAGTAAACCCTATAAGAGTCATGCTTGTCTTCTTTGGACCAAATCATACAATCAATCCCATAGGCAAATAAGGATCATTAATTCATAACTAATACATCATAAAACCCAATTCACTTGCCACTTAACAACATACACATATTAGCGAAACATGTCAATTAGGGTTTAGGAAACCCTAGATAGGCCGAACCATTATAGGAGTTTCCTAGAGTTACTCATTCAATCATCATATAATTAAATCATGTACGATTTATATACACACATCAACAATCACTAAAATGTACCTTACAAAAATTATAGGCCTTGGGATCAAAATCCCAATTATGGCTGAACCAACATCACTATGGAAAACTATGGGCTTTTCTTATTTTTGTACTTTCTAATCATTATAGTAATATGTAAATGCATGATTTAAACTAACATTTTTCATGTAAATATAACAAAAATTAGTTTAGGATAGGAAAACATACAAATCCCCCCCTAATGCATGTATGTATGAAAATTTCAACTTTTAGGTTTTAGGGTTCACCTTTGATGGATTTGAGAAGAAAGAAATATGTTCATAGTTGAAAATTGGTTTCTCCCTCAAAAAGACAACCTAGCTAAATATAACATGTATAAAATAAGTAAATATATAGTTCCATATGGATTACTTATTATTAGTTTCATAAAATTCAAAAATTAACTTAAAAGAAGAGGAAAACTTATAAGAAAGGTCACAAAATCACATGGTATGGAGGCACCTTGTGTTTTTCAGCCAAGAGGGAATTTTTGAGAGAAAAATTATGTAAAACCTGATAAAAAATAGAATGGAGGCTGCCACAATCAATGGAGGCTGAATATTAGATGATTATTAGGGTTTTGGGTGCAAAATTAGAAGAGTGCCATTAATGAGCTAGGTTAGGAGTGCTTAGATGTCTTGGGCTTTTGGTAATTTCAATTTTTAATATAATTTATGGGCTGATTATAATGTATTAAAAATAAAATATTTTGCTTCTTATTTTCATTAAAATTCCCCCAAAAATATTTAATTTAAAATATTTTAAAAATGCTCATAAAAATTATTTTATGCTTAAAAATACTTTGTGAATGAAAATTCACTTTGTATGCATTAAATTACTTTATGTATATGCAATTCACATAAATCACCTATTCTATGTTCATAATTCATATAATGCATATTAAAACTACTCTAGCATTCCACTTGCTCATAAATCACATAGCATATGAAATTTCATGAAAGCACACACTTTGTCATAATAGCTCTAAAATCAAGCAATTTGTCATGAAACTCCTAGCAAGTGTATGGGTTGTTACACTATGACCCATATTGAGTCATACCCTTTTGTAGTTTTGGTTAAACCTACCATGAAGTCCATAATGATACATTATCTCCTAAAGTAATCTAGAGGGTCTTTGATGTTTAAATTTCACTTGCTAACAAGTGAGACATGAAGCTATAAAGTTTGCCACATCTTTCTTCATTCCAACCCACAATGAGTACCTTTTATATCACGGTACATTTTAGTGGCACCTAGATATATGCTATACGAGGTTTGATATGCTTCTTTCAAAATTCTTTCTCTCAACTCCTTTACATTAGGTACATATAATCTATCTCCACATTTCAAAATATCCTCTTCCATTCAAAATTCTGGAGCTTGTCCTTTTTCACATCCTAAAATATTTTCATTAGTTGGGGGTCTTGATTTTGTGATGTCTTTATGTCATTGATGAGTTTGGGCCTTATTCGAAAGTAAGCCAGTAGCACTTGTGATTCATCCATTTCCAATCGTAAACCTTCATTAAACATCTCCTTTAAGTACTTTAATATTGGTCTCTTTTGAATCGTGATATGTGAGAGACTACCCATTGATTTCTTACTTAAGACATTTGCTATGTCATTGGCTTTACTAGGATTGTACAATATTTGACAATCATAATCCTTTAACAATTCTACCCACCTTCTTTGCATCAAATTTAAATCTCTTTGCTATAAGATATATTGAATACTTTTGTGATCCATATAGACCTCACATTTCTCCCCATACAAATAGTGTCTCCATATCTTTATAGTAAAGATAACTGCTGCCATTTTCAAATCATGAGTGGGGTAGTTCACCTTATGTCACTTCAATTGCCTGGATGCATAAATAATAACTTTTCCATTCCGTATTAACCCATGCTCTAAACTAATTCTAGAGGCATCAAAGTATATGGTGAAACCTTCATTCCCCTCAGGTAATGCCAATACAGGAGCTTTGATTAAGCAATCTTTGTTTTTTTGGAAACTCTCCTTATAGGTCTCATCACACTTAAACTTAACTTGCTTTCTTGTAAGTCTCATATAATACGCAAGGTTTCCCTAACCTATTTGAGTTAATAATGGTAACACCATAATGTTCATCTACTGTACCACTCCTAGCATATTAAGAATCATAAGAATACCATAAGAAGTAATTTTAATAAATAATGTAACAATGAGTAAAGAATGCAATCAATTTTGATAAGTACTTTTATAATATAATGAAAGTCAAACTGAGTTTGACTTAATGTGACTGTTAATAATTTATTTGAGATATGAATCAAAAGTGCTAGTGAATGGGTATTAGCATCTCCTAAGTCATTGGGAGATAATAATAGTGACATGAGAAGTTGATTTCAATCAAAGTTACAATGGTACAATAGAATTCAAACTTAGTTTGACCTAGTGAGCTTACATGATGTACATACCTAAACAATGCTATTGATTGGGTAGTAAATGTGTATAGAATTTATCTAATAATGTCTAAAGTGTGTAGTAACATTAGAATGTAGAAATTTGTATACTAAAGCAAAAGAAATGAAATGAAAAGTTTTCTAAATTATTAAGTCTGAAATATACACATATGGATTTGTTAATTGGCTTTTGGACTCCAAAGGCCCAAGCCCATTAAATAGCCAACCCATAAGACACATAAATGGATGAATACAAGTGTTAACTAGAGTTAGAAATAGCTAACCATGGTTAAATGAGTGTAGGATGAGCTAGCCATAAAATTGGACCAAAAATCCACCAAAATTGACTAAGTCAAATCCTTAAGTAACTTGAATTCTCATCCTTCCTACATAAAGGTCTAGATACATTTTTTATCTTTCCACACCATATGATGAACATCATCAACCTAGATGAGATCCTAGCCATTCACTTGATTAAATCATACCCATCCATTATGATTAAGTTATAGCCATTAAATTAAAGATGATCAAATCGTCACCATTCAACCTATTTTATATATATATATATATATATATATATATATATATATATATATATATATATATATATATATATACATATATATATATATATATATATATATATATATATATATATATATATATATGTTGAGAACATCATTTTTGCTAATCTCTACATCAAAAACTCACACCAACCAAGAGAAAATTCTCTCCATACCAACATTAAGATAGAATCTCAACAAATCAAAGTTACCCAATGATTCGAACCCCAAACAACATGCTTTGAGACCTAATACCTTTACGCTTGGAAGCGACTCTCTCAGAAAGCCAAATTAAGTTTGCAAGAAAAAACCTTAACTTAATGACGCACCTATGTCAAGGAACATTGGTATATTATGAACAAAACAAAGTGATTAACTTTGGAAGTACAGATTGTTGGTTCAAGCAAGAACCGAAATTGAGAATTTTCTCACAAAGCACAAGGCTGTATTTTCAAATTATCCAAAATTCTCCCTATTTCCTAGATTAGATAAGTATTTATATCATCTTAGCTAAGTTACAAACCCTAAAATTCTTACTAAATAAAATTCAGACTTGGGCTTAAATTAAACAAACTAAAAGCCCAAATTATAACTAATTAAAATATTAAAACAGAAAAAGGATAGATATGGACTTAATTAACAAAATCAGCATAATGACATTATGAGAATAAAGTAAAATAATGAAATTTGAAAATAGAAAGCATAGGCAGCCTAGCCAATTGTGTGCAGCTCACCTAACATCTCAACCCATCTAGCCTAATGCCTTAGCCCAACTCGCTTGATGCCTCGGCACAGCTCACCTAATGCCTTAGCCCAGCTCGCCCGATACCTCAACCCAGCTTGCCTAACACATCAACTTAGCTCATTGTGCGCAACTCGCTCGAAGCCTTAGCCCAATTTGAATGAATAGTGGCAGCCTTGTAAACACTTTAATAAATTAGGCCTAAACCAATAGGAATGTAATTTGGCCTCTTCATCTTAACATTGGGCTTGACTAGATTGATTAAACCTTTAAAGCTTCTTTAAATACAATTGGATCTATATGCAAACCTTATGATCCCAATATCCTTGACTGATTCATAGGAAACTTTATACAACTTTATTTTCTTCTTGAATAATCCATCAATCATATACAATGGTTGTATTGCATGCCTTTGTAAGCTATCTTGATAGAAATGACAATCTTGAAGAATCTTCTTAAAGTCTTTATCATGTATGTATTTGTAAGCTTCTCGCAAGGCATATGGATTCTCATCATTCCCTCCCTCCTCAAAAGGATTCATCCTCAAATCTTGACTTGAGCAATTGGAATTAAGGAATGTGTCACTCCTACCATCTTCTTGTTCATGTTCTTGTACATATAACTCAGCCACATCTTGTGCTTCCTTCAAGATTTCTAGATGAGTATTGATTGTTGAAACCTCTTCATGAACAACAAAAATGTCTTCTTCTTCTTCACTAATTAAAGAATCATGGTTCCTAGGCAACAAGTCACTAGCATAAATCCATGCAGCTTCACATGTAGCTTAAACCGGCCTAGCTATGATGACTTCTCCACTATTTTCTTGATCACTTACATATTCCAAAGAGGGCATGCTTTCATTGTCATCATCCTTGTCATTTTCAGAAAAGAGCTCTCCAATGAATGTAATCATGACCCTCTTGTTAGGACATTGGGAAGCTATATGACTTGAACCTAAACACTTAAAGCATTTAACATCACGAGAATGATTTAGAGTTTCAGATTTACCTTTCTCCTTCTCCCTTGACATTGGTATGGCTTGTCCCTATCTTGAGTTGAATTTGGACTTGGAATCAATCCCCTTATCTTCCTTCTAACTTGATTTCCATGGCATGAATGAAGATGAACTTTGATTGTTGCCCTTATACCTAGGTTACTTCTCAACATTGATTGCCATATCCCTAAGGTGACATCTTTTTGAAATTCATTCCATCTTTTGTCCATCTTTTTGTTAGGTTCTTCTAGGAACTCTAAGAAATTTTGCTTATCATCTTTATCTTTGGTACTCATGGTGAAAACATGAAAAAAGATGTTAGTAAAGCAAAAACCTTACTTCACTCCCTCACATGTTTTCACTAAAAAATAGATGACACTCATGTTGACTTGTGTTTATTATCACACAAATCAGGCTTTTCTCTAGATAATCTTACACTCTTGCCTTTTATCTCTCAATTCTCTCTTATAGTCCTTGCAAGAGCCAATTTCCAAAATACACAAAATTATTATTATTATTTTTGCTCAACAATTAACCAAGATTTAAAAAAAAAAAATGAAATCTGACACAAGTTTAATTATGGAAAAACAAAAATGAGAATACCTAAAACCAAAACCCTAGATGATTTTGACAAAAATGATACGAAGACACAGAACACGATTTTTGCAAGAAAAATGGAAAAATTATAAAATTTAATAGAAATAAAATAGATAACAAGATAAGAAGAATGCAACTAGTAGCACTCAAAATAGAGTTTTTTGCAAAAAGTTATAACAAAATGAAATTTATTGAGGAATCGAAAAATGCGAATTTTGAGGCCTAAACAATGGAATTTGGCTAAAAAGCCATAGACAACACAAGCAAAGCTTATGACTTTTGATCATTGGCCCATTTTCATTGAAACTATGTACTCAAAAGGGTCAAAATAACGCACTTTCTCAATACTAGAAATTTTTTTTTTTAATTTCCAAGAAAGAACAGATAGCTATTTTAGAATTAGGGCTGGAAATGGAAAAGGAAACAAAGATATTAATGAAAATGAAAAGGAAACAATAAAAGAAAGGAAAATAAAAAATAAAAAAGAATCAAAATGGGATAAGGAAACTCAAACTAAAATTGGAAGTAAATCCTAGCTTGTTTTTGAAAGGTAGGCTTGATTTAGTCAACTCCTTGATTCTCCTCAATTTGATTTGATTCCAATAACTTTCCCTCTATAAATGGAAACAAATACTATATATTCCTATATATTTTGATTT
Source organism: Reutealis trisperma (assembly GCA_947687605.1). Lineage (NCBI taxonomy): Eukaryota > Viridiplantae > Streptophyta > Magnoliopsida > Malpighiales > Euphorbiaceae > Reutealis > Reutealis trisperma. Next base: position 468,006 of record CANTUT010000345.1, on the reverse strand, counting down.
GACTAAGATTCTTTCCTTCTTTTTTTTTTTTTTTTTGTTCTTTCCTTGGCTGTTTTCAAGATTCTTTCCTCTTTTTTTTTTTTTTTTTTTTCTGGCCACATGCTCTTTTTTTTTTTTTTTTTTTTAAATTCATCAACGATTCTATAGGAAAAAAAAATTAACAAATAGAATATTACATACAAGAAGCCAACGAAAACACAAAGAATGAAAGGAACAAAAATATGAATGGATAAAAGACAAAGAACCAAAACAGAATGGATTGACAAATTTGGATTTTTTTTTTAATTCAGACCTTAAATCACAAGGAAATAGAATTAATGATAATGAAAACAAAGGAATCAAAAACAAATAAATGAACTCAGGTGGAAACAAGAAAAAAAACAAATAAAACACAAAACACAAATGAAATGGAATGATATAACCTGATTTAGAGCCTAAGATCTGATACCAAACTAATACGAACCCCAGACGACCTACTTTGAGACCCAATACCTTTACGCTTGGTAGCGACTCCCTCAGAAAGCCAAATAAAGTTTGCAAGGAAAAACCTTAACTCAATGATGAACTTGTGCCAAGGAACCTTGGTATATTGTGAACAAAACAAAGTCATTAACTTTGGAAGTTCGGATTGTTGGTTCAAGCAAGAACCGAAATTGAGAATTTTCTCACAAAACACAAGACTGCATTTTCAAATTATCCAAAAGTCTCCCTATTTCCTTGATTAGATAAGTATTTATATCATCTTAACTATGTTACAAACCCTAAAATTCTTACTAACTAAAATTCAAACTTGGGCTTAAATTAAACAAACTAAAGCCCAAATTATAACTAATTAAAATATTAAAGCAGAAAAAGGATAGAAATGGGCTTAATTAACAAAATCAGCCCAATGACAATATGAGAATAAAATAAAATAATTAAATTTGAAAATAGAAAGCATATGCAGCCCAGCCCAATGTGTGCAACTCACCTAACACCTTAGCCTAGCTAGCCCAATGCCTCTGCCCAGCTTGCTCAACCCCTCAACATAGCTTGCCTAACACCTCAACCCAGCTCGCCTGACACCTCAGCCCAGCTCGCTTAACACCTCAACCTAGCTCATTGTGTGCAACTCGCTTGAAGCCTTAGCTTAATTTGAATGAAGAATGGCAGTCTTGTAAATACTTGAATAGATTAGGCCTAAGCCAATAGGAATATAATTTGGCCTCTTCATCTTAACATTGAGCTTGACTAGATTGATTAAACCTTTGAAGCTTTCTTGAATACAATCAGATCCGTATGCAAAGCTCATGATCCAAATATCCTTGACTGGTTCATAGGAAACTTTATACAACCTTATTTTCTTCTTGAATGATCCATCAATCATGCACAATGGTTATATTGCATGCCTTTGTAAGCTATCTTGATAAAAATGACAATCTTGAAGCATCTTCTTGAAGTCTTTATCATGTGTGTATTTGTAAGCTTCTTGCAAGGCATATGGATTCTCATCACCCAAGGTAAGAAATTATTATCATCTTCTTTATTCATTGTACTAAACATGATTTGGGTATTATAGTTATAAAAATCTTCCTTTTCTTTTACATATAAAATTTTGCCAACCTAAGAAATTGGTAAGGAAGTGTTCTAAATTTCATTTAAAGGTATCTAAAGTTATTTTTAATGGTGAAAAATGATTTGAAAGTGTTAAAATGAATTTTGGAAGCTTGATTTAAGACTTGAAAGTCTTAATAGCATGAATTTAGTTTAAAAGGGAACTTGGTGTTTTAATGCTAGATATTGATAACTAAATGATCACATAGGTTTTATGCTATGTTAATTTCATATTTCTATAACTAATTTGAAGATTTGATGCGAAATTATAAGTTTTCCCTAAATTTGATCTAAGTGGGACAAGTTATGATTCTTATGAATAAGAGTGAATCAATTCAAAATAATTAGTGGGAATTGATTATCTAAGTGTTAATTTGATGAATCTATGATTAATTTGAGGATTGGATAAGGAATTAATGGTTTTCCCCAAATTTTAGGGTTTATGAAAAAATTGGAGATTTTGAGTATTGAACTTGAATTCATGAAATTGAAGAGGGAATTAAGCTTAAGAATGGTGTAACATGATTTTTATAATATTAATTTTGAAATTCAATAGATAAAAATTATTTTTTTTTCCAAATTTAATGAACTAGGTTCATTTATGGAATTGCAAGGTGAAAGTGAAATTAGTTCCATTGAATTTTGGAAATTGTTTAAATTGATTTTAATTTTATATTAAGAAGTTGAAATGTGAAATTGGAAGGAAATGAATTATCTCTCCATAAGTCAATACTTTTGGCTATTTGGAAGATAATTAACGGGAAAGTGTTAAAATTAGTAACAAGTATATGTATAGTGTGTCTTGACCTCAAAAGTAACAATTAATACTATAATAAACAAGATAAAAGTGTTAACAAGTTAAGCTAAAGTTAAACCAATGTCATAACAAGGAAGTGATTAATGTGTAATTGAAATGCGAATGTGTAAAACCTAAAGACAAGGATAAGGACATTGTTTAAGAGTGCGAGGAGACCACTAGCATTAAAGTTAAACATAAATAGGAGTAAAAGAGTCCAAGGTATGTACTTAATAATATAATATGACATGTGCCATAATCTTTGAACCTTTATTGTTAAAACCATCATCATTGAAATATCCCAATTTTGTATTGAACATGAATTGCCTGTTGAATATTGAGTCATTTTATATGATACTTCTTTATGGCATTTGACTATTGTGAACCTTTCATGTTTAATTCATAATGTGATCATTGAACTCTTATTGTAAACCTTATATGAACTTTTCTATTAATGCTTATTGATAAGTAGAAATACCCTTACGATGTGGGGTAATACATCAGACATTGTGCACTTGCTATAAGCCTGTAAGTAGGGAAAGAGTTCCCAACCTCTATTAGGGAGAATGCCTAACTGTAAGACTTGATTAGTCTTATGTAATGTGATGCATGTGAGTGTGAAAACCCTTAAATTTTTACCCTTGGAATTTGGCCGCAGCTTGATACCTGCTAAAATTAATGCATTACGCAAAGCCAGTCTGACGGTCCTACTAGTCAATTAGATGGCAAGGGTCAAAAGGGCAGTGCCTCACTGAAAAAAATAAATTTCCTTAAAATTACACCTTCAGATGATTAGCACTCAATTATGAACCCATAGAATCAAACTAGGCTCAAATCGAATCAAGAATGGATGAGAAAGGGCAAAAAAATAAGGTACGATAACCAGCGAGCCAGCTATGGTAACTCGCAGTTGGCTACAGTAACCATAGCTACCACTATGGTTGCCACATATGTAGGCAGCTACAGTGGGTGCTGTAGTTGCCATAGCCCCTGATCAGTTATAACAACGTGTTTTTTCCTTATCCCACACTGAAAATTCACTGTTTTAAGCCCTTAGACTCCCCTTATAAATACCTTACACCTCCTAACAACTTTCACACACAATTACATACTTCTATACTCCTACTAAAGCTTTCTTAACCCTATTCCTAGGCCTCCCAATCATCAAAACCTTCTTTCTAAACCTCCTAATCTCTTAAACCCCATTCCAAAACTTATTCCATAACATAAAACCCCGTTCATATGTCTCTTAATCATCTCAAACTGTCTTTCTAAGCCTTTTAATCAAGAAAAGGTGGAATTCAAGTTCTTTCTTTCAAAGAAAATTTATGGTTCTCAAGCAAAGGTGATTCAAAGTCCTTCCTTCAAAAAAATTCAAGAGTCCTTCCAAAAGGAGTGCTCGTGCTATCCCTAAGCCAAAGTGGAACTTAGATCTAGTGCCAAGCTTACTCCCTATATTCCTTATCCCCGAAAGCCAAAGGTAAAAGTTCTTTCCTTTTCCTTTTCAATTTCAATTTCAAAATCCAAATATGAAAAAATTCTAATTTTTGTTAATTAAAATTTGACCTAATTAACAAATCTCTAAGCCGATAAAATCATTCAAAACATGATAACAAAGGCAATAACTTAAAAAACCCCTACTTCTTAACAAAGAAGAACTGTGTAGGGTTTGATTCCCACTCAAAGGGATACGTAAGCTTGCCATCTCTAAGGTATCAACTTCGGTAAAATTAACAACTTCTTCTCTCTATCACCTTCTTCACACAATTTAGGATTGAAATTGCTTTTCTTAAATAAAAGTCAAAATTTTAGTTCTTTTTATTACAATTGTTTTATTGCTTTTTTCTTACTTTAGTTGTTTAGATTATATTTGGGGAATATGTGCTTTTTCTAGAACCCATAAGGGCTAGAGGAAAGATCCCCTGATTTTGATATTTTGACTTGGAATAATTTTAAGTAGTTTTCCTTTATTTTTTTGCATTTTATAATTTTCATTATCTCATATTTGCCATGCATTGCATGAGTAATATTTATTTCATGCATCATATTATATCTGTGCATGCATACAAAAAAACTTCTTTTTTTATAAAAGCTATTTTGTATTTAAGTCAAACAAATTTTTTGTATTGTTTTAACCAAACCCTAGTCCCCAAGCCCTATTTGGTCATTCAAGGACTAGTGCTTTTCCTAGGGATAATATAACAACCCACAACCACCTTAGAAATTTTTGTGACAATTTGCTTGACATAGAACTATTAAGACAAAGTAAGTGCTTTTGTGAAAATTTATGTGTTATATGATTAATGAGTATGTGGCATATTAAATTATTTTTAATATGCATAAAATGAGTTATCATTGTGAAATAAATGATTCATATGAAGTGTATTAGCATAAAATAATTTATTTTACATAAATGAATTTTTAAGCAAAATAGGTGATTTTTAAGCATAAAATAATTTTATGAGTATTTTAAAATAATTTTTAAAATAAATGTTTTGGCATAAATTTTAAAGAAAATAATAAGAAAAATATTTTTATTTTAATTACCTATAATCATTCCCATAAATAATTAAAAGCCCCAAATACTCAAAAGCCTACTACACCAAAACACTCATAACCTAGCTCATTAAGGGTAATCTTGGAAATTATTCAAAACCCTATATATATATTATGAAAATTTGGCCAGCCCTCATTCCAGCGACTGCCATTTTGTTATTTCATTATTTTGATAGAAAGATTCTCTTAAAATTATTCGCTTTATCGAAATTCACAAAATGCTACTCTTTCGTAAGTTTTTCCTTCCTTTCAATTTATTATTGGATTTTTATGAAACTAATCATGGGAAAATTATTTTGAATTGAATATTTACTAATTTTGATTGATAAAATTTGTCCTAGGTGAATTCTTGTGAGAGACACCAATTTTTCTATTGAATACACCAACCTCTCTACGTAATTTCTCTAAAGGTAAATCCTACAACTCAAAATTGAAATTTTCATGTATAAACACTATAAAGGGGGAGAGGGGGGGAAGGGGGGTGAGGCAATTTTTGCATATTTGTGTTCTAAATAAATTTTTGATGTGTTTAGATGAAAAATATAGAATTAAATCATATTTTTGCATATTACTGTAATGACCGAAAAGTTTAAAAAAAAAAAGGAAATTCAAGGTTTTTGTCCTAGACCTTGAAAGTTGGAAAATTTCATGATTTTATATTGGTATGGCTGCCAATTTGTTTATGGTAGAATTCTAGATTGATATTTGTTATGTTTGGATGGGAAATAATGATTTAAAACATATGTTTACATATTACTGTAATGAACGGAAAACACGGAAAGCAAGAAAACTCATGATTTTCACTCTAAACCCTAAACTTAGAATTTTCATGCATAAGAAATACCTATGGCTGCTGATTTGTGTATATTGATATTTGAAACTAATATTTTTTGTGATTGAATGAAAAATAATGGTTTAAATCACATGTTTACATATTGCTGTAATGACCAGAAAGTACTAAAAACAAGAAAACTCATGATTTTTCATCCTAAAACCTAAAGTTAGAAATTTTCATGCATATGGACCTATATATCTATAGATTCCTACCTTTTCATGTTCAAAAATGATTTTTGTTTTGATTACATGAAAAATCTTGGTTCAAACTATGTTTCTACATATTACCGTAATAGACAGAAAGTGCGAGAAGTAAGAAAATTCATTTTTTCTATTTTATGGGGTATTCGACCTACATTGGGATTCTTATCCCAATGTCCATAAGTTTTGTACAATGTATTTTAATGATTATTGGCATGTATGAATGAATGATAAATGGTTAAATTGCATGTTGATTGAAGGAGTGACTCTAGATAAGGCTAGAGACAATTTGGTATACTTAAAGTATCTTAACCTTTTGTTGTGATTGCATTGTGAATGTGATTGGGTAATATGGAAATATGTTTTATGATGAATCAATAATGAATTTATGGTCTTAAATTGATGAGAAGATTAATTGAATGAACTGGGCATAAGAGATAGACATGACACTTGAAGGGCTATTGATAAGTTGACATGAATGGAAGTGTTAAGTGTACTAAGATGATTGTTAAAGTGAATTGATATAAGATCATGACATTGTGCTTGACTTGAGAAAAGTATTAGTATGACTTATAATGTGTTTTCATGTGAGCCTAGAAAGGCTAAATGGGCAAGACTTTTAAAGTCAATATGTTATGTGCAAGTATGAGTGCACATCTATGAGCAACTCTAAGTGTATGCAAATATTATACATGCATGGGCTAGTTATGGGATAGGCTAGCATGATGATTAAATATATACTAAGCATTAAATTAAATATTATGTTAGAGCTTAAGGAATTCTAGAGGTTCAAGGGCTACAAGTACTAAAAGCGAAGGAACCACAAGGTGAGTAAACATTATGCTATTGTTACAAGTGAAAGTTATCATGATTAAGTTAATGGGAATCTTTGAGATTCTTGAAACCCAAGTTCACTTCATTTTAAATTTGATTATGTGATTTCTTTGCTAAGCTTGGATTGCCAAAGGACAATTGGTATAAAAACTAATAATGTTTAATCAATGATATGAAAAACCTTTTGTAATTATACCTTACCTACTTTCTTTCTAGAACTACACTATTATTATATCCTTTGTTCAAAAAGTCAAACTGTTATTGTTATTATGGTACATGTTATTGTTTCCTTAAGTGCTATTATTATATGTGAATACCATTAGCTTTAGCTATGGTACCTCTAATTCTTTATGCAAAAATCCTCATACTGATGCGGGTAATCATTGAAACTTGTGCACATGATCTTAACCTAATGGATAGGGGTAGTGTATCTATCTCAGTTAGAAGGGTGGTTCTAGCCATGCAACCTGGTCAGTTTCATGACCTTATAAGTTATGGGTTAGGAGTTGGAATTTGGTATGAGGCCACCTTTCCCTCGAGTGAATAAGCTAGCATAGTCATTTACTCTTTATAGGTAATAAGTGTTATAAGTGTGATTTTCTGCAAACCTATTATAGTGAAAATCTTACTAAAGTGAAACTGTGAAACTATGATTTGTAAATCATGAACTATATGTTATATGCAATGGGCTTTCTTTAAAAAAAAAAAAGGGATATATGATATTGTAAATGCTATATTGTTTACTCATTGAGATCATCTATCTCGCCCCTTTCTCTTATATGGTTCCAGGTGAGCAAATTTGAGGAGGTAAGGTGATGGCTCAAGCTTTCTACTTCGCTTGGAGGATTCCTTGTCTAAGTCTTTAATTATACTATGTTATGAAGAGTTACTAGTAGATGCTTAGGGAGTTTATTTTAGGATATTAATCATTGATGATTTATTTTATTTAGACTTTAAATGTTATTTCCTTTATAAGATGTTTTCAAGGTATTTTATTAAACTATTCTTTCGCACATTGAAGTTTCCTATATTATTGGACATTTAAGTTAGTGCATGGGGTTTGGGACAATCCTAGGCATGATTTCTATAAGAATAAGTGGGTTCTATGGGCATGGGTGACCTTATGTCTCCCCATGTTCTAGGACCATTATGTCTCTAAAATTGGGATGTGATAGATAAATGGTATAATTTTGGTGTCAATTAAATTGGTTTTTTCCTTTAATTTTCGCAACTAAAATAAACAAAATTAAAGTGATGACTCCTTTTAAAAATTACAATTTATAAAATATAATTTTTTGAACTCATAGTGGGTTCCAATCGTGATGCTTCTCGCAAAGAGCATTTTTGATTTCCTTTAGCAGATCACGCCGATGCTCAAGCGAGGCCTCACAGAGTGAGATAGGCTTAGGCTGCCACTCTTTGATTGATATGTGTGGGAAGCATTCCGCTTCCAAGAAATAACTATTTTTGCTAAAGATATTATTCTTACCTTAAATGAGAAATTGATTCCTAAGGATAATTTTTATTAAGATTACTCCACTACCATAATGAGCTCATCTTGATAATGATCTTTATACTCCTAATATATTGTATTATTATGTACTCGCTGAGCTTTGTCTCATTCTTTAGTTGTTTAAAATTTTCAGGTAAGATTGATGAGTCAGCAAAGTAAATTCCAAGCCTTATTCTTCCGCTTGGACGTTCATATGCTAATTTTAACTGTTGGGAGTCATGGTTATATGACTACAAAGATCATTTATTTAGAGCTCCTATAACAACTCACACCTACCCTAGGAGTTTCCATGACAATTTGCTTGAAATTAAAACTATTATGGCTAAGTATGTGCTTTTGTGAAAATTCATATGTTATGTGATTGATGAGTATATGGCATGTTAGATTAATGCTAATATGCATAATATGAATTATTATGGTGAAATATGTAATTTATATGAAATGCATAAGCATAAAATTATTTATTTCACGTAAATTGAATTTTCATGCATAAAGTGATTTTTAAGCATAAAATAATTTTTATGAGCATTTTAAAAATATTTTTAAATAAATATTTTAGGGGAAATTTTAATGAAAATAATGAGAAAAATATATTATTTTTAATTACGTATAATTAGCCCATAAAATAAATAAAATGGTCAAATTTCCAAAAGCCCACTACACCAAAACACTCCTCACCTAACTCATTATAGGTAATCTTTGAAATTGCCCAAAATCCTACATATTTAAAGAGAAAATTTGGCCAGCCCATTGTAGCAGCCACCATTCTATTATTCCATCAAATTTTCTGCAGAAGATTCTACCAAAAATAATCTCTGAGCTAAAATTCACAAAATACCTTCAAACTTTGCAATTTCTCGACTGTTTCATAAGTTTTTCCTTTCCTTTCAATTTACTATTTGATTTTTATGAAACTAATCATGAGAAAATTATTCTAAACTGAATGTTTATTAATTTTCATTGATTAAATTTGGCCTAGGTGAATTCTTCAGAGAGAAATCAATTTGTCTATTGAAAACACAAACCTCTCTATGTGAATCCTCCGAAGGTGAACCTTAAAACTCAAGTTGGAATTTTCATGCATAGACTCAATAGTAAATAGATTTTTATTGTTTTTATAAAAAATATTGAGTTAAATCATATTTCTATATATTATTATAGTGATTTGAAAACACCAAAAAGGAAGAAAACTAATGATTTTCTTTTTAAACCCTAAACTTGGAATTTTCATGCATAAGTATGGTCTATGGCAATTGATTTGTATATATCCATGTTCTAAACTAATTTTTGTTATGATTGAATGAAAAATAATCATTTAAATCATGTGTTTACATATTACTGTAATCACCGAAAAGTACCAGAAACAAGAAAAGTTCATGGTTTTCACCCTAACACCAAAAGTTGCAAAATTTTCATGCATATGAATCTATATAGGTGCCCATTCCTACATGTTCATGTTCTAAAATGATTTTTGTTTTGATTACATGAAAAATCTTGGTTTAAACCATATTTTTGCATATTACTGTAATGAATGGAAAGTGCAAAAAGTAAGAAAAATTCATGTCTTCCTTGAATAGGACATTCGGCCAATGCAGGGATTTTTATCCTAATGTCCATAATTTTTATATGTTTTATTTTAATGACTATTGACATGTATACATGAATGATAAATGGTTAAATTGCATATTGGTCAAAGGAATGTAACAACACACATATACCTTAGGAGGTTTCATGACAAGTTGCTTAAATTTAGAGTTATTGTGACAAAATATTTGATTTTATAAAAATTCATGTGTGATGTGATTTATGAGTATGTAGCATGTTAAAATAATTTAAATATGCCTAATATGAATTATTATTGTGAAATAAATATTTTATATGAAATGCATTAATATAAAATAATTTATTTTACATAAAATGAATTTTCATGCAAAAAGGTGATTTTTAAGCATAAAATAATTTATGAGTATTTTTTAAAATATTTTTAAATAAATATTTTGGGGGAAATTTTATAGAAAATAATAAGAAAAATATTTTATTTTTAATTACCTATAATCAGCCCCTAAATTAATTAAAAAGCCCAAATACCTAAAAGCCCACTACACCAAAATACTCATAACCTAGCTCATTAAAGATATTGTTGGAAAATTGCCCAAAACCTACATTTAAATACCTAAAATTTGGCCAGCACTCTCGTTCCAGTAGCCACCACTCTATTTTTCTATAATTTTGATAGAAAAATTCTCTCAAAACAATTCCCTCTACCAAAATGAAGAAAACACCTTTCAACTTTGCGATTTCTCACCCGTATTCCTAAGTTTTTCTTTCTTTTCAATTTCCTATCTGATTTCTATGAAATAAATTATGAGAAAACTATTTTAAACTGGTTATTTACTGATTTTTACATATTTAATTCAGTTTGGGTGAGTTTTTGAAAGAGAAATCTAATTCTCTACCAAAAACATCAACCTTCCTACGCAATTTCGCCAAAGGTGAATCCTATAACTCAAAAATTCAAATTTTCAAACATAAATTCGTTAAGGAGGGTTGACTATTACATATTTAGATTCTAAACTAGAGCTAATGGTAATCACATATGTCAAGAACATTTAAGGCAACAATCACATATTCCACAATGGAAATATTAGTTTAACTTATTAAACAAAAGATATAAGAATAGTGTAGTTCCAGAAAGAATTATAAGTTAGGGTAATAATCACAAGAATTTATCATTGGATAGAAAAAAGTGGTTTTGGACTAATTGTCCTTTGGCAACCCAAGCTTTACAAAGAAATCACTTAATCAAATTTTTGGATAGAAAGAACTTGGGTTTCAAAGATCATAAAGGCTCACATAACAAGATATCACATATTTATAACATAACATAATGTTACTCACACTTGTAGAATGAATACAATGTTTATTCATAATAATAGCATGAACATAGCATTTACTCACCTTATGGTTTCTTTGCTCATAGTATGCATAGCCCTTTTGAACTTTTAAAACTCCTCAAACTCTAACATAATATTTAATTTAATACTTAGTATTTATTCAATCATGATGCTCCTGTCCCGTAACTACCCCATGCAAATATAGTATTCACATACACTTAGAGTTGCACATATAAGTGTACTCATCACTTTGCGCATAACATGTTGACTTTAAAAGTCTCGCACACTTAGCCCTAATAGGCTTACATGAAAACACATTTCAATTATGTCAATACCTTTCTAAGGTCATCATAATATCATTATCTAAATTTAAATTTACTTTTACAGTCAACTTATTACACTTAACACTTCCATTCATGTCAACTAATCACTTAATCTTTCAAGTGTCATGCTTAACTTTTATGATTCATTCATTCAATCAATCACCTTATCGACTCAAGACCATTTACTCATTATCAAGTCATCATGACATCTATTTTTATATTTTCCAATCACATTCATATTCTAATCACAATATAAGGTTAAGATACCTCAAGCATACCTTAAGTATACCAAAGTGCCTTTAAGCTTGTCTAAGGTCATTTCTTCAACTAACATGCAATTTTATCATTTATTATACATATATACATGTCAATAATCATCAAAATAAATTGCATAAAAATTATAAATATTGGGATAAAAATCCCATAGTAGGACGAATGCATCATCAAAGGGAAAACTAAATTTTTCTTACTTTTCGTACTTTCTGTCTATTACAATAATATGTAAAAACATGGTTTGAACTAAGATTTTTCATGTACACATGACAAAAATCATTTTAGAATATTAATCTACATGAATCAGCCACATATGGTATTTCTTATACATAAAAATTCAATTTTTGGGTTATAGGGTGCAAAACCATGAGTTTTCTTGTTTTTGGTATTTTTCGGTCATTACAATAATATGTAAACAAGTGGTTTAAACAATTATTTTTCATTCAATCATAGAAAATACCAGTTTAAAACATCTTCATGCATGATTCAGCAGCCATAGGTAAGAGTTATACAAAAAAAAAAATCAAGTTTTAAGACTTAGGTGAAAATCATAAGTTTTCGCGCTTTCCGCGCTTTTCATTCATTACAGCAATAAGTAAACACATGATTTAAATAATTATTTTTCATCTAACCAAAACAAATATCATACTAGAATTCATTCACACACAAATTGGTAGCCACATGTTAAATTAATAATAGAGTTTTCCAACTTCTAAGTTCTAGCACAAAAACCTTGAATTCCTTTATTTTCTGAAACATTTTGGTCATTATAGAAATATGCAGAAATATAATTTAATCCAATATTTTTCATCAAAACAAATCAAAAATCAGTTTAGAAACCAATAATGTTCAAATTTCTCCCTTTAGTGATGTTTATGCATCAAAATTGTGATTTTAAGTTATAGGATTCACCTTTGGAGAAATCTCACGAAAAGATTTGTGTTTTCAGTAGAAAATAAATTTTCTCCCAAATACGTGCTCAAACAGAATTAAATCTATAAAAATCAGTAAATAACTAGTTCAAAATAATTTTCTCATAATTTATTTCATAGAAACCAGTTTAGGAATTGAAAGAGAATAAAAACTTACGATTACGGTCAAGAAAATGTGAAACTGAAAGGTGTTTTCTTAATTTGGGTATAGAGAAATATTTTGAAAGAATTTTTCTGCCAAGATGTAGAAAATTGGAGTGATGGCTGTTGGAACATTAGGGCTGGCTGAATTTTACATTATATATGTAGGGTTTTTGGTAAATTTCCTCTAATACCCTTAATGAGCTAGGTTAGGAGGGTATTAGTATAATGGGCTTTTGGGTATTTGGGCTTTTCATTTAAATTTTGGGCTGATTATAATTAGTAAAAATAAAAATATTTTTCTTATTATTTTCATTAAAATTTCCCCCAAAATATTTATTTAAAAATTATTTTAAAATACTCATAAAATTGTTTTATACTTAAAAATTGTCTTTATGCATGAAAATTCATTTTATTTAAAATAAATTACTTTATGCAAATACACTTTATGTAAATCAATTATTTCATAATAACAACTCATATTATGTATATTAAAATTAATTTAATATGTCACATGCTCATCAACACATAGAATACTAATTCTCACAAAAGCATACACTTAACCTTAATAGTTCTAAATCAAGCAAATTATCACGAAAATTTTTAGGGTGAATGTGGGTTGTTAAAGATAAGATTCAACATAATGAATGATAAAGAATTATAAGTTATATGGGGTTCTATGAGTTTGGGTGACTTTATATCTCTCTATGCTCTAGGACCATCATGGCTTAGTAAGTGGGTCGTGACAAAGTTAGTATCAGAGCAAAGGTGTAATAACCCACACCTACCCTAGAAATTTTTGTGACAATTTACTTGACTTGGAACTATTAGGACTAAATGTGTGCTTTTATGGGAAATTACATTCTATAAGTTTAATGAGTCTTGGTATGTTAAATTAATTTTAATATGCATAATATGAGTTATTACTGTGAAATAAATGATTTAAATGAAATGCATTAGCATAAAATAATTTATTTAAATAAAATGAATTTTCATGCACAAAGGTAATTTTTAAGCATAAAATAATTTTATGAGTATTTTAAAATAATTTCTAAATAAATATTTTGGGAGGGAATTTTAATAAAAATAATAAGAAAAAATATTTTATTTTTAATTTCCAATAATTAGCCATAAATTAAAATAAAAAGTCCAAATATCTAAAACTCCATTATACTAAAGCCCTCCTAACCTAGCTCATTAAAGGTATTAGTGCAAATTGCCCAAAACCCTACATATAATAATGCAAAATTCGGCTAGCCCTAATGTTTCAGCAACCACCCTCTATTATTTCTGTATTTTGATAGAAAAATTCTCTCAAAATAATTCTCTCTACTGAAATTAATAAAACACCTTTCAATTTGCGATTTCTTGACCGTAATCGTAAGTTTTTCTTCTCTTTAAATTCCTTAACTGATTTCTATGAATTAAATTATGAGAAAATTTATTTGAACTGGGTATTTATTGATTTTTATAGATTTAATTCATTTTGGGTGATTTTTTGAAAGAGAAATCTAATTCTCTACCAAACATATAATTCTTTCTACACAATTTCTCCAAAGGTGAATCCTGTGACTCAAAATTAAAATTTTTATGCATAAACCATACCATGGGGGGCAATTTCTATATCATTGCATTATAAATTGATTTTTAATATGTCTAAATGAAAAATATTAAATTAAATCATATTTCTGTATATTACTGTAATGACTGAAAAGTTTCAGAAAACAAAGAAGGTTTTGGTGCTAGAACTTAGAAATTGGAAAATTCCATGAATTCATGTGCATGTGGCTGCCAAATTGTGTATGAAGAATTCTAATATGATATTTGTTTTGTTTAGATGAAAAATAATGATTTGAATCATGTGTTTGCATACCGCTGTAATGAATGGAAAGCGTAGAACGCTTGAAAACTCATTATTTTCTTCCTAAACCCTAGAATTGAAATTTTCTTGTATGAAAAACACCCATGGCTACCAATTTGTACATATTAATGTTCTAAATTTATATTTGTTGTGATTGAATGAAAAATGATGATTTAAAACACACGTTTACATATTGCTGTGATGACCAAAAAATACTAGAAACAAGAAAACTCATGGTTTTTCACCCTAAAACTTAAAGTTGGAAATTTTCATGCACATGGATTTATATATGAACTGATTCCTATATCATTGTGTTCTAAAATGATTTTTGTTTTGATTACATGAGAAATCTTAGTTCAAACCATGTTTTTACATATTACTATAATAGATGGAAAGTGTGAAAAGTAAGAAAATTTAGTTTTTCCTTTAATAAGAGCATTCGGCCTACATTGGGATTCTTCCCCTAAAGTCCATAATTTTTGTATGATATATTTTAATGATTATTTATATGTATAAATGAATGATAAATGATTAAATTGCATGTTAGTAAAAGGAATGACCCTAGACAAGACTAGAGGTAATTTGGTATACTTAAGGTATTTTAACCTTAGGTTGTGATTAATATGTGAATGTGATTGGATAATATGGAAGTAGGTTATATGATGAGTTAATAATGAATTAATAATCTTGAATTTATAAAGAGATTGATTGAATGAATTGGACATATGAGATAGGAATAATACTTGAAAGGTTATTTGTTAAGTGAATTGACATTAAGTTAATGGTATTGAGTTGACCTTGGAAAGGTGTTGACATGATTGTAATGTTTTTTCATGTGGGCCTACATAGGCTATGTGTACAAGACTTTTAAGTAAACATGTTATGTGTAAGTGATGAGTGCACTTATATATGCAAATCTAAGTGTATATGAATATTATATGTGCATGGGGTAGTTAAGGGATAAGATAACATCATGATTAAATAAATACTAAATATTGAATTAAATATTATGTTAGAACTTAAGGAGCTTTAGAAGTTCAAAATGGCTACATGTACAAGAAGAGAAGGAACTACAAGGTGAGTAAACACTGTATTCATGCTACAAGCATAAGTAACAATATGTTTTACTACAAATATGTGATATCATGTTATGTGAGCCTTTGACATTCTTGAAACCCAAGTTCTTTCTATTCTAAAATGGAACTTTATGATTTCCTTGTCAAGCTTGGGTTGCCAAAGGACAATTGGTCCAAAACCATTTTTGATTATCCATTAATAATACCTTTATGATTATTGCCCTAACTTACACTCTTTCTAGAACTACACTATCATTGTATCTTTTGTTCAAAAGTTAGACCACTATTGTTATTGTGATACATATTATTGGTACCTTAAATGTTATTGTTATATGTGAATACCAATAGCTTTGCCTATGGTATCCTTAACCCTTTATGCAGAAGTCCTCATACCGATGTGCGTAATCATCGAAACTTGTACACGCAGTCTTAACCCAATGGATAGGGGTTATGTATCCACCTTAGCTAGAAGGGGTAGTTCTAGCTGTGGGGCGTGATTAGTTTCATGCTTTCTAAGTGATAGGAGTTGGAATTTAGTTTAATGCCACTTCTCCTCTAAGTGTTCGAGTGACAGAGCAACAACATTCACTCTCAGTGTTATAAGTGTGATTTCTACAAACTTATTAAATTGAACTTTTGCTAAATTGCAACTTGACTCATGAATTATAAACCATGAACTATATGTATAAGCTATATGTTTCCTTTTCAAAGGAAGATGTGTTAATGTATGTGCTATATATATTGTTTACACATTGAGATTATCTATCTCACCCCTTTTTCTTTCCTTGTATGGTTCCAAGTGAGTAATATGAAGAGGCAAGGTGATAGCTCAAGCATTCTACTTCACTTGGGGGAACTCTTTGTCTAAGTCTTTAATAATACCATACAATGAAGAGTTGTCGTTAGATGCTCCAGTAATATTTATTTTGATATTTATTTGAAATGTTATTTATTAAGGTTTTCGAGTAGATTATGAATATTATTTCCTTAAGGATTATACGTGAAGTGTCTAATTACTGTCTTCCATAACTAAAGGTTTTCATATAATGTTTTAAATGAGTTATTGTATAAGGTTTGGTACGATCCTATGCATGATCAGTATATGTGTAGATGGGTTCTACAGGCATGGGTGATCTTATGTCTCCTCGTGTTCTAGGACCATCATATCTCTAAAGTTGAGATATGACAAAAGGTTCAAGTGTACTATAGACTTTATAAATATTAAGGGTTATAAGGTAAACCATGGAGCATAGGAAATTCTTTCTTTTCATTTGAAGTACATCATTAAGTCTAAATCCACGTTACCTATAAAAGTTTAATTCTTTAGTATGATGTATGATATGTGCATAATGATTGTGGAAAAGGAAATAATAATGTTGTCTAAATGATATATGTGACCGAGCTATATGCTATGAAAATGGGATGATATGGATAAAATGGTCATAAAAGAAAATGACTGCTTATGTGAAGAAGTATCTAAATGAGTATGTATATGTGCTAAATTTTTATTATTAAAACTTAACTTCATTTTACATGAATGGTTGAGTTTATATAGAGACTCAACCTTAAATTAGAAGTAAACATGGACAAGGAAATCTTCTTAAACAAGGATTAAAGTTTCCTAGTTAGAAATTGATTCCTAAACTGATTTCTAAATAAGAAATAAATCTAAACTCATTTTGGGCTTTAAACCTAACATAAATATGCCTAAAACTAACTAATTACTTATCCAAACTTAATTTAATTGAACATAGGCTTATAGCATATTATTAGGGGCCCAAAAAATTAAAAACTAAAGTAAAATAATTAAATTCAAAAATAAAATGAATTTATACAGCAGCCACACACCCACGGACATGCCCATATTCTAGGGCATGTTGAGGATCCTAAATTGTACTCCAAGGACAGAAGCCAACGTACCCTGGAACATGGGCATATTCTAGGCCATGTTAAGGCTTCTCTTTAGCTTTTCAACACTTATGAAATTCCTTCTTATAGCCATGTTTGACCCTTCAAGTTTTGGCCTTCCTACACTTGAATCATTGTCACCAAACTTTGATGTGTATCTTGAATCCCCATCTCAATAAATGATTCATTCTTGCATTCTTGAATTGTGGCAAGATCATCCCATAAGCTTTGAATCATCCTGTTTAGTGCTTCCTTGAATTTCTTCATTCTTGCTTTTGTAATGGGACCATGAGGAAGTTGAATTGGATCCTTGCCTTTGTAGGCTTCCTTGTTTGCATTAGCCACTTATGTAAATATCAAGTATACTAAAAGGAAGAATATTAATCTAGTGTGATCTACAAGAAGACCACTTCATAATCAAAGAGGGAAGTGATCAATCAGGTATGTGTTAATATGATCTTAGGAAAGGTAATTATGTACGTGTAATAGAAAAGTTCTTAAAACCACTAAGGGAATAAACTTATGAGGTCATTAAAAGACTAAAGTAAAACATGATTTGATCTTGGATCATTCTAAAAGGAAGGTGTATGAAATTGATAATTATAAGAAGGTATATATGATTAAGGAATAGTCTTTAAAAAAAAAGTAAGAAACTAGGACGGTTTGACTTAAAAAGGATAAGTCTAAGCTAAGAATGAATTGGTGTAAAACATGGATTGATTTTAGATAAAATACCTTATATCAAGAATGAGTTCACAATAAGAAGAATATCAGTAAAATAAGATAGGTATGAAATTGGTGGAATTATAAGTTAGCTAGAAAAATAACTTAAGTGTTGTCAAGCAAAGTAAATGAATGTGGAAAGGTAAAAATAGTGAATGACGAGGTAAAGAATGTACGGGAAAACACTAGATATATGAAGTGTAGAATTAAAAAGAATTAAAGGAAATAAAAGTTATGACACAAAAGGAGTTTATGAAGCTGACTGATTAGACAATCCAAGAGACGTATAATATGATGAAATTTAATTAATAATGAGATAAAATTAAATAAGTCAAAGTAGATGCCATAAGAAATAGTAAACGTTGAAATTGACTAAAAGAAGAAAAAGTGGAGTGGATCAAGTTTTAAAGTGGAGAACATAGAAAATTATGAGGCAATAGATATTATAAGGGTTAAAGAGAATGTAACATAAGGAATGAAATAATATAGATAAAGGACATTGTTGGTAAGGATAAGATTATAGAAAAGTTAGAAGAGAAAAGTCATAGAGACAAGTGAATAATAGAAAAGTTTAGTTCAAAAAAATGAATATTTGAATATGGAAAAAAAATTGTCTATAAGGTGTTGCAATTGGGGCTAGTCCTAATAGATTGTTTATTTGATCTAATATAATCAATTGGTTAAAATGATGTTTATAATGTTAAGTAAGGATAAGAAGTATAAATGTTTACGAGTGATATAGAATTTAAAGAATGTGAAAGATATATAAGTATGGGAGAATAGTATTGATGGAATTTTATCGAGGATGGTGTAAATGAATTAGACCTAGAAATAAAGAGAATATGAAATTGTTAAGGAAAGAGTGATTTGATGCGAAGTGTATAAAGAGATATGTAATATGACATGTGAAATTCTTAAAAAGAATATGACTTGTAAAAATATGAATGTTATATTTAAAGCTATAATTATCACCCTAGAGAGGAACATTAGGAAGTGGAAAGATCCTCCTATAGTGAGAGGATGACTTGAAATGTTAATGTGAATGTTAAACTCTATTATAATGAATAAACAGTATCTACACAATTAGGACAAGGCCTCTTAATAGAAAAGTAAATGAGATCTGCCATTAGGTATGAAAGTCTAGAGGTAAGAAAAATCTGCTAGATAAGAGTTAATGTGATGAAACAAGATAGTCAAGGAAGTAGACGCCCTTCCTATAATGCTATAATAGCAATCTAAATGTCCAAAGGAGAAAGAGCCCACTCAAATTCATACACCATATGGTATATTAAAGCAAGTTAAATAATAAGAATTTTTTTCATAATGAACTTAATTTCTAAGAAAATTTTTTATGAAGCATGGCTCTTTTTGCAGAGGCTTACAAAGATAGAGGCATAGTTCTACTCATAGATGCCCTGATAGGTACCCTTTAATGCCACACAACTAATGACAAAATTAATGGTACTAGTCTCCTAAGGATCATCCTTAAAGATAAAGAGGATACGTTTATATAAAGAATGACATAATCAAATGTAAAAGAAGAGAAGTATTTTGAGATAACCATAGTTCAAATAAAGACTTAATAGGGTAAGGAAAAAAATTTAGCCAGAATAAGAATACGAATATGGAAAGGAAAGTTGACACGAGTCTAGTAATTGAGATGCTTAGAATTATTGAAAGATGAGGAATAAAAGGAAGATAAGCGATATAGTGGTTTGGAAGTGTCATTTGGAAATATTTGTTTTATATGTCCTTTGATTAAATATGAGATTTAGACTTGGGAACACAAAGTTTAACAAGTGAAAATAAGCTAGAAAATCCTAAAGCTCACCTAAGGGAACATAAGAGGAAGGTTTCGGCCACTTTAATAAAATTATGAAAGAAGTATTCTAAATTCCATTTGATGTTATCTAAGGTTATTTGGGATAGAGAATAGTGGTTTGGAAGTGTCAAATTGAATTGTAGAAGCTTATTTCAATGCTTAAAATTCTAAAGACATAACTTAGGGTAAAAGAGGAAGTTCAAGATCTAATAATTGTTTCCATATTTAATTGATGATATAGACTTTTTAACATGATAATTTCATGATTCTATGGTCAATTTGAAGATTGAATAAGGAATTAATGGTTTTCTTAAATTCTAAGGTTTATAGAAAACCTAGGGATTTTAAGAATTGAACATGAATTTATGAAATTGAAGGAGGAATTAAGCTTAAGAATGATATAACATGATTTGCATAATACTAATTTCAAAATTCAATTGATAGAAATGATTTTCCCTAAAGTTAATGAACTAGGTGTGAGGCCTCGCTCGAACACTGATCCGATTCACTAAAGGAAATTGAAATTCTCATTTGGGAAAGAACTCACGAGGAAGCCCTCGAGCTTATCTTTGATAGATTTAAAAATTATTTTTAGGAGTCGCCACCTTAATTTATTTTTATTTGGGAAAATATAAGGAAAAAACCCATTTGACTCCAATTATTACACAAAGGAAAAGGATCACTAGCCTCGAAACCAAAGAGGATTCGGAGACTAGGTTTTCGGTTTAATTTAACAAAATATGTTTGGCCAATTAATATAAGAGTGACTTAAAATATATTTCATGAACAAACTAAAATGCATGAACAATTTATGATATGCATGATCATTCAATCCATAAAGTTTATACATAATTAGAATTCAAAATAAAAGAGAGTTAATACTACAATGAAATCTAAACTTATGGCATACCTCCTCTAGCCTTTATGGGTTCTAGGGAAGTCACACATTCCCTAAACTAATCATAATAACAAAGTAAAAGAAAACAAAATAATAGTAAGTGAAGAAGATGATAGGGGGAAAAGTTGGTTAGTTTTAATTGGATTTGATGCCTGGACCAAGCATGCCTACTTATCCCTTTGAATAGGAATCAGAATCCATGCAGTTCTCCCTTCTTGCAAAGAGGTTAGTTTAGCCTAGTCACTTTATCATGTTTTGATTGATTGATTAAAAGACGGTTGAGTTGATTAATTAATTTAATTGATTATCGAATTGATTAGCTAGCAACCTAGATGAATCAATTTAATTAACTAACTAAAAGAAGCAATGAAATTAAGTGAAAAGAAGCTTACCTCATATGGCAGGTGGCGACTGGCTTTGGATGGTGGGTGGCGGCTGGCTTTGGATGGCAGGCGGCAGCTAGCTTTGATGGGCGGCAACTAGCTTAGGATGGCGGATGGCAGGCGATGGCCAGCATTGGATGGCAGAAGTAAGGTGTGATCTTGGAAAAGATCAGGCTGTTCAGTTTAGATAGGTCTAACTTTAGTTTAAGGCTGAATTGGAGAAATGGGTCAAAAAGGTCAGGTTTTTAGAGATGATTAGTTTGGAAGGTTTTAGGGAAAGTCAGCTTATGGGGCTTGTCCTCGGAGAAGTTCATATGGAAGGCTTAGTCAAGTTTGGTACTTTGGCATGGTCAGGTTATAACCTTTGGGGAGTTCATTTGGAAGGCTTGGTCAGGTTCTGCTTTAGGCTTAGTTAGGTCTAGCTTAGAGGATAGGTCAGGCTAGGAAATTAGTTAGGGAAGGTTTGGTCAGATTTGGCTTTGGAGAAGATTATGGTGAAAGCTAGCCTTAGGCTTCTTGGTTTGGGCTTTATGATGAAGGCTAGGCTTAGGCTTCATGGTGAAGGCTTTTTAGTTTAGGCTTCATGGCAAAGGCTTTTGGGCTTGAAGGCTTTGGTTAAGGGTGCTTTAGACCTTTTTGGAGGATGGTTAGCTTCATCTTAGATATGGTGGTAAAGGTTTTGGTTGCAGGCTTATGGATGAGGATTTGCCCTTTTGTCATGGTTATATCAGATTTTTAATGCCCATCGGATGGTTAGCAGGCTTTGACTCAGTTGTAATTTGCCGAAGAGGCTTAGTCTTTTAAAGGACAATGAAATTTTACCAATGAGTCATAGGATGACTTCAGTGGTTTGAGCCCTTTTTAAGCTTTGCAAGGCATAATTTGATTTCGGTTATGCTAGAGAAAGCTGGCTTTAAGGATGATGAGTCTTAAAAGACTTAGGATCTTTGGTTTTGCCTATGGGCTTGGCCTTTAAAAGATGATGAGATTTTGCAAGGAAAGGGTGGTATGAGGCTTGAGTTTAAAAAGATGGAATGGTACATTTTGAAGTTGGGGAATGGTTCAAAGGCAGGTTGAAAATTTTGAAAAGGATCAGGGAGGTTATATGATTTTGCTATCTGTAGTATGATTCATGGAAAAGAACAAGCCAAGCTAACCTTATTGTTTTGAGATTGAAGAGACATTTAGAGTGACACTTTGAATGTAGACAACAGACTGGATGAAAGGAAGTGCACTAAGAAGCAATTGAAGGATTGATGAAAAGACAACTTAGAGATTTTGCTCCAAATAAGAGATAGGAACATGACAAACTAGCAATGTGAGAGATTATGCCTAATTTCTTTGAGTTAAGCAATAAGACGAATTAACAAAAGATGATGATGACCTAGAAAGACATGGCCCCACTGTGAGATAAGGGCGTAGAAGACAATATCACTTTAGAGAATGAGCAAGCTAGTAAGAAAGGATGACTTTGAAGATGAGACGAGATGGATTGATTGAAGTTGATTTGACAAACTTTGAATGATATGAAGGAAGATTACCAGGATGAGCTTTTTCTCTCTCTCTCTCTTTTTATTTATTTATTTTTTTGCTCTAACTTTTGTCTAAGCCGCCTCTTTCGGGTTTTCAACTTGGCGAGCTTGGATTAATAAAAATTAAGAGAAAACATTCCATCATGATATGGTGCTTCGCTTTAAGGGGCCTTAACATTTGAATTTTAGATTTGAAGGACTTATTGCCCCTTGTTGAGGTGTATAGTTTGATTTTGTGCTTTAATTATTTGATGAGAGGTCCATTTCTAAACCTTCTTTGGTTAGCAGTTGGAAAAGCAATTATAGATGGCACTTTAATTGTGGTGGATTTAATTGATGTTCATTTCTCTTTTTCTCCCTTTCCTCCTCTTTTCTTTTTTTTTTTCAAAGCTCATCCATGTTTAGACAAGTGCATAAATGATTAAAAAGATGTGAATGTTTTATTACAATGGAAAATTTTAATACAAGATACAAAAAAATAATTGACATGATTGATGAAAAATACGTGAAAAGGAAAATAAAATGATAGACACATACTAGAATTTAGACTCAAAATTTGAGATTTGGACTCAGACTCAAACTCGGACTTAGACTTAGGCTTGGAATTCAATCTTAGATAGGTCAGATTAGCTAAACTTGAACTCTTCCATGTCATGCCACTTGGGGCTGAGGTACGGTGGGGTTGAATTAAGTTCGGGTTCTTCATCACTGTATAGGTCGGTGGTGAGGAATTCAGGTTAAAATAATGCACTTTGGATGCAATCTTCAACCTTTGATGTGGTTGCAATCAAAACCTTCAAAATGGGTAAGTATTGGGTTAACAAGTGGGCTCGGTAGGCTGGAAGTAGATTCTTAACAAGGATGTCCACTTGTTCTTGCTATATTGGTCTATTTACCATTTGAGCAACTTTAGCCCTCCACCTTATAAGGAACACGGAGAAAGACTCCTCTAGAAGTTGGTTTATGGTTTCCAAGTCATGCCTAGTGACATCCATTTCACTGTTATAATGATATTTTTCGACAAAGGCATAATAGATATCATCCCATATCCTTTTCTTGCTCTTGTCTAGTGAAAGGAACCATCTTCTAGTAACACCATTTAGTGATTGTTGGAATAGTTAAGCAAGGAGCTCATTGCTAACTCTTAAAGGTTTCATTGCCCCCACATATATCTTCATATGGGTCTTAGGACAAGTGGTTCCATCAAATCTTTCTAGCTCAGGCATTTTGAATTTAAGAGGAAGCTTGGCATTAGGGAATATGGTTAAACTATCTATATCAATTAGATCATCGTGGTGCTTTAGGGATTTGATGGTTCTTTCCATAGCTTCAAGTTTCTCCATAAGCAATCTAGTGTCTGGATAAAAGAAGACTTCCTCACCTTTGTGTAGATATGTGTTGGTTTGGCTCAAATTTGGGCTAGGATTGGTTGAGTTCAAGATGAGGTTTGGGTTAGGATGGCTAAAGATGGCCTGGTTAATCATAGCTCAAACTTTCTCAATGATGAATTACCTTTGTTCCTCAAAATGGGCATGCTGAGCAACCAGGATAGCCTGAAAATGTTCTTCTTACTTCTTAACGACTCTGGTCACAAGTGTGGTCAAGGAAGCCATATCAAGTGGGTGGGCCATTAGTACCTTCAAACCAAAGCAACAAGGTAAGTGACGGGTATGGAACAGAAGAGGTGATGAAGGTATAGGCATGTAAATCTTAAGAGAAAAGGCTTCCTATTGTGTAATGGGCTAACCTTCATTTTTTTTTTAGGCTTAAGGAATGATGGGGCAAATATTTTAGGTTTAGGGTAGTAGACTGAACCAAGTGTATTGGGTTTAAGGTAGTGTGTTGGACTAAAGTTATTGGGCTTAAGGGTAACAAACTGGTTTTGAAAGGTGATGGGTCATGGGTGTTGGGCTTAAGGATATTGTGTTGGGTTAAAGGTATTGAAATTAGGGTAGTGTGTTGGGCTAAAGGTATTATGCTTAGGGTAGTGTCTTGATGATTTGGGGTATAGACTAGCATTTGTCAATCTGGGGGTAATGGATTGGTTTTGAAGGTAATGGGCCAAGGATGTTAGGCAAGGGTGTCTTGTGGCTAGGTTGGCAAGGTATAGGTAAAAGAAGGGTAGAGATATTTTTAGGTTACAATTTAGGGTGAAGACATTTTGGGTAAGGTTAAGGTAACAGTGTTTAAGGTTAGGTGTTTGAGCTCACGGCTAGGGAAATGAAGTTTTAGGTTTAGGGCTAGGGTATTGGTGTTTAGGTTAAAGGCTAAGGTAAGGGGGTAAGGTTTTAGGGTTAGGGTATTGGTGTTTAGGTTAAAGGCTAAGGTAAGAGGGTAAGGTTTTAGGGTTAGGGTATTGGTGTTTAGGTTAAAGCCTAAGGTAAAGGGGTAAAGTTTAGGGTTAGGGTATTGGTGTTTAGGTTAAAGGTTAAAGTAAAGGGGTAAGGTTTAGGGTTAGGGTACTAGTGTTTAAGTTAAAGGCTAAGGTAAAGGGGTAAGGTTTAGGGTTGGGGTATTGGTGTTTAAGTTAAAGGTTAAGGTAAAGGGTGAGGTTTAGGGTGATGGCTTAAGGTTTGTGGGGGTAAAGGTGAATGGGATAGAGGGGAGAGTGTTTAAAGTTTAGAAGTGAAGGTGTTGGGATAAAAGTGAGTATATGACCCTTCTTCAGTTTAAGGTATAAACTAGACTTAAGATGAATGTATGTTTTATTATACAATATGGATGTATTATATGCATGAAGAAAACATTTCATAAGAACGCAAAGATGTAAGATTTTAATTATGGTACATACAACCTAAAGCTAGGATCTAAGTTCATTACATGAAAAGGTAAGGGTGGCTAGATTTGGGTACCCGTCACACTATAGCAGCGATATACCTAACCACATGTGAGTCAAAAAGCCTCGCGTGGGTCCAACAATATGTGCATACTCATTACACCTTTAAAAGGATCAAAAGATTCATTGCAGGATGGATGATTTCACTATCAGTGAATAGACCCAATGAGGGTTACCCACTCAATGCTACTCACTATCCATTATTTTCCTAAAACTAGGTTGAGTGGCAAAGAGCCTATGCAAGTGATGAATGCAAAGTTCAATCATATTAAAAGGCCAAACTCTTTTTAAACCAATTAGTACTCCACTTATTTTTTTTCTTTTATTAAAAGAAAGTTAGTCACTAGGGGAGTCGCCAGCTGTAAGGCCTCGCCCAAGCGTTAGTTCGATTAACTAAATGGAATCAAAATGCTCATTTGGGAAAGAACTCACGAGGAAGCCCTCGAGCTTATCTTTGATAGATTTGAAAATTGTTTTTATGAGTCGCCACCTTAATTTATTTTTATTTGGGAAAATATAAGGAAAAAACCCATTTGACTCCAATTATTACCCAAAGGAAAAAGATCACTAGCCTCGAAACCAAAGAGGATTCAGGGACTAGGTTTTCCTTTTAATTTAACAAAATAAATTTGGCCGATTAATATAAGAGTGTCTTAAAATATATTTCATGAACAAACTAAAATCCATGAAAAATTTATGATATGCATGATCATTCAATCCACAAAGTTTATACACAATTAGAATTCAAAATAAAAGAGAGTTAATATTACAATGAAATCCAAACTTAAGGGATATGTCTTTTAGCCCTTATAGGTTCTAGGGAAGTCACACATTCCCCAAACTAATCATAATAATAAAGTAAAAGAAAACAAAATAATAGTAAGTGAAGAAGGTGATAGGGGGAAAAGTTGGTTAGTTTTAATTGGATTCGATGCCTAGACTAAGCATACCTACGTATCCCATTGAATAGGAATCAGAATCCACACAGTTCTCCCTTCTTGCGAAGAGGTTAGTTTAGCCTAGCCACTTTATCATGTTTTGATTGATTGATTAAAAGGGGATTGAGTTAATTAATTAATTTAATTGACTACCAAATTGATTAGTTAGCAACCTAAATGAATCAATTTAATTAACTAAAAGAAGCAATGAATTTAAGGGAAAAGAAGCTTACCTCAGATAGCGGGTGGTAGCTAGCTTTGGATGGCAGGTGGTGGCTAGCTTAGGATGATGGATGGAAGGCGGCAGCTAGCATTAGATGGCAGGCAGCGGCTAGCCTCAAACGGCGGGTGGCGGCTAGCCTTGGGTAGCGGACACGAGCCTTGGGCAAGAAACTTGCCTCAAACAAATGAGTGGCGAAAAGCCTTAAACTAGTCGGGTAGGAATCAAGGAGAAACCCCAACTCGCTTTGCGAAGCAAGGAGCAAATACAAAGCATTTTGCTTGAAGTGATGCTTTTCAAGCTCTAGTAATTGCTATTTTGAAGTTTGGGGAGGCCCTCTATATATAGGAGGAGGTTTGAAGCATAGAAAACACAAAATTCCAATGTGGGATTGCGAAAAATCAAATTTTTGCCAGAGTTGCCATAGAGGCCTTTACAGTGCCGCAAAGGTCTTTGCGGCAATGCCGTATAGCCCTTTGCTATTACGTAGAGGGCTTTGCAGCAATGCCACAGAGCTGTACGGCAATGGGTCCCTCTTTCACCCATTTCGCTCGTTTTTGCCTGTTCTTGCTTGTTTCTTATTCGTTTTACACAATTGTAGTTGAGTTATACTCGTTACTCAATCCTGAATGATTTGAAAGGGTTCAAATGTCGAAAAGAAATATTTTGATTTTTCCATTCTGAGAGTTCTTGGCTTCTGAAAGTTTGTTCACTGTGCCTAAGTGCTTCTAAGGTTCAAACACACATTAGAAGGTGCAAAATTAAGGGTTCACACTAGGTTCATTTATGGATTTGAATGGCGGAAGTAGAATTAATTCCATTAAATGTTAGAGATTATTTTAAATTAATTTACTCAAAGTTGAAATGTGAAATTGGAAGGAAAGGAATTATCTTTCCTTAAGTGAATACTTTTGGCTATTTGCAAGATAATTCATAAAAAGAGTTAAAATTAGTAACAAGTATAGGTATAATGTGTCTTGACCTTAAAAGTAATAAGTTAAGCTAAATTTAAACTAATGTCATAATAAGGAAGTGATTGATGTGTAATTAAAATGCAAAGGCGTAGAATCTAAGGACAAGGACAAAGATATTATCTAAGAGTGCAAGGAGCACTACTAGCATGAAAGTTAAATGTAAATAGGAGCAAAGGAGTCTAAGTTGAGTACTTAATAATATAATGTGTCATCTGCCACATTCTATGAACCACTTTGATGAAACCTTTTTCATTGAAATATTCCAATTCGTATTAAGCATGAATTGCCTATTGAATATTGAGCCATTCGATATGATCCTTCTTTATGGCATTCAACTATTGTGAACCTTTCATGTTGAATTCATAATGTGATCATTGAACTCCTTATTGTAAACCTTATATGAACCGTTTTATTGATGCCTATTGATGAGCAAAAATACCCTTATGACATGGGGTAATACATCAAACCTTTTGCACTTGGTATAAGCCAGTAGGTAAGACGAGAGTACCCAACCTCTATTAGGGGGAATGCCTAACTGTAAAACCTGATCAGTCTTGCATAATATGATGAATGTGAGTAAGAAAGGCTTAGGTCACCACTCTTTGATTTATATGTGTGGGAATCATTCTGCTTCCAAGAAATAACTATATCTACTAAAGATATTATTCTTACCTTAAATGAGAAATTGATTCCTAAGGATAATTTTTATTTACATTGCTCTACTGCCATAATGAGCCCATCTTGATAATAATCCTTATACTTCTAATATATTGTATTATTATGTAGTCGCTGAGCTTTGTCTCATTCCTTAGTTTTTTAAATTTTTTAGCTAAGATTGACGAGTCAACAAAGTAAATTCCAAGCCCTATTCTTCTGCTTAAAAGTTGCTCTGCTAATTTTAAGTGTTAGGAGTCATGGTTATATCACTATGAAGATCATTGGTTTAGAGCTTTGTGGTTACCAAAGTTTTAGCACTAAAATATCATTAGGTTTACATGTATTGTAATTACTATTATAATAGTATATTGAGTTATGAACATTTGGATAAGGACATGAAATGCAAATCTAGGAAATTTTATGAGTTGAGTATGTAAATGGTATTAGCAATTAAACATTTGGTAATATGTAAAATGATAAACTAGTAATGGACAATAAGAAAAGGAAATCAGGTTTTGATCTTGGGATAAGGTTCAACATGATGAATGGTAAAGAATTATAAGTTATACGGGGTTCTACGAGTTTCGGTGACTCTATGTCTCCCTATGCTCTGGGACTATCATGGCTTAATAAGTGGGTCATGATAGAGATATAATAATTAAAGCCCAATAAAATATTCAAATAAAAAATTATGGCACTCCATTGGAGTAATGATTCATAGAAATTATTTCCTTAAAGTCATTATAAAGTATATGATGTTGCAAGTATACGATCTATTTTATGTCAATAACGGCAATGTGTACCTGAGCCATAAATGTCCAAATCTCTATACTTGTTGGTCCAATGGTGTTGACTTAACTAATATGAAAGACCAATAATGACAAAGGGTATCTGAGGTCTGAAGCATTAGGAGCTGGAATGTTGAGCCTTATAAATAGTTATGATGAATAAGAGATGTTCACTTGTAAAATATCAAAATCCCAATAATGACATATGTATCTAAGGGAATTTGATAGTTTTAGGAGAATTCAATCACCCACTAGAAATCCACCTCAATGGGATTTCCATTTTCCACTTGGAAGTGTAGGACTCGCCAAGTTAATGGGAGTACCATTTTAATTAATGACCAAATCAACATGGTTGTTACATTTCACAAAGACAAATCAATCTTATTATTTTCTACAATAAATATGATAAAATGATCACATCTTGCCCTATTGTGAGCATACTCAGTGATAACAAATTAATGGGACCAAACCTTGTGGATTGGTTAAGAAACCTTAAATTAGTCCTTGCTTACATAAAAATTTTATGTGTTCTTGATTTGAAGGTTCCTGGACCCTTACCTAAAAGAGCCTCTCCTGAGGAACATGCCACTTTAGAGAAGTGGAAAGATGATCATACAAAAGCAAGGTGCATCATACTAGGATCAACGAGTCTAGAGTTACATAAGCAACATGAAATATGCTTGAGGATACAAACATCATCACTCACCTGCAAGAGTTGTATGGTGAAGGGAGTAGAACTATTGGATATGAGATATCTAAGCAGTTGTTCCAAACCAAAATGCATGAGGGAGAGAAGTTTGGCTGCATGGTCATAAGATGATTCAGCTAATTGAGTAATTGGAGAATTTAGAATTCTTTATGGACTTCAACCTTCAAACAGATTTGATCCTTTAATCCCTACTGAACTCATTTTCCCATTTCATTGTGAATTTTTACATTAACAAGATTGAGTGCACTCTTGTGGAATTATATAACAAACTTGTGACAACCCAAAATAATATAAAGGGCAAGGGTAAGGAAGTAGCTATTATATCATCTTCTTCTAGTAAGACTAAGAAGAAGAAAGGCAAAAAGAAGACTTCCCAACTCAAGCCAAGTTATGGTGTGAGCAAGGAAAGATCCATAAAGGCAACTTCTGAAGACAAAGGAAAGTGTTTCCATTGTGATGAGGTTAGACATTAGAGGAGAAATTGCCCAAAGTATTTAGAATCCTTGAAGGGGAAGAAGAAGAACAATAAAAAGGATAAGCCTTATGAAGGTATGTCTTTCAATTGTTCCATCTCTAGTATGTTTAATAGTCCATCAATTGCTTGGATACTTGATAGTGGTGCAAGTTCTCACATTTGTGCTCCTATGTAAGTGATGACAAGCAGTAGAGGCTTAGAAAAGGGAGAGGTGATCGTAAAGCTTGGAAATAGAGCAAGTGTTGCTGCAAAGGTTATTGGATCTACTTCTATTGTTTGTTATTAAAAGACATTTTGTATGTACACAATGCCATTAAGAACATTATTCCTATAACTAGTATGGGTTATGAACTCTTGTTTAAGAAATATGTTTGTGAAATCTATTATGGTAATATAATTGTTAGCATGGGTTATGTACTTGATGGTCTATATTATTTACATAATGGTAATGACAAAATAATTCCAAGCATAAATAATATTAATGTCATGATAAAACCTAACTCTAACTCAAAATTAATTTGGCATCTTAGACTAGGTCATATAGCCAATGATAGGATTCTAATGTTGGAGAAAATAGGGATCCTAAACCCAATGGGTGATGAACTTACTCCAACTTGTGAATCCTGTACCCAAGGCATGTCACATCCTAACTTTAGAGATATGATAGTTTTAGAACATGGGGAGACATAAGGTCACCCATGCCCATAGAACCCATTGACACATATACAAGTCATGCCTAGGATCATACCAAATCTCATACAATAACTCATTTAAAACATTAAATGAATACCTTTAATTGCAGAAGAATGTAATTAGACATTTCACTTAAAATCTAGAATGAAATAATATTCATATTCCATTTGGAAACTTAAGAAAATAATAACATCTCAAAATAAGAATCAATCAATATTCCCGGAGCATCTAATGGCAACACTTCATAACATGGTATTATTAATGACTTGGACAAGGAATCCCCAAGTGGAGTAGAATGCTTGAGCCATCACCTTGCCTCCTCATATTTGCTCACCTGGAACCATATAAGGAAAAATGGATGAGATAGATGATCTCAATTTAGCAAGGTTGTAGAAATCACACATATAACACATAGTGAGTGAAGGCTATTGCTCTATCACTTAAACACATAGAGGAGTGGTGGCCTTATACCAAATTCTAACTCCTATCACATAGAAGGCATGAAGCTGATCAAGCCCCACTACTAGAACCGCCCCTTTCTAGCTAAGGTGGATACACTACCCCTATCCATCGGATTAAGACTGTGTGCACAGGTTCCAATGATTATCAACATCGGGATGAGGATTATACATAAAGGGTTAAAGGTACTATAACTAGAGCTAATGGTAATCACATACGTCAATAATATTTAAGGCAACAATCACATATTTCACAATACCAATATCAGTTTAATTTATTGAATAAAAGATACAAGAATAATATGGTTCTAGAAAGAATATAAGTTAAGGTAATAATCATAAGAAATTCTCATTGAATAAACAAAAGAGTTTTTTGGACCAATTGTCCATTGGCAACCCAAGCTGTACAAAGAAATCACTTAATCAAATTTTAGGATAGAAAGAACTTGGGTTTCAAAGATCACAAAGGCTCACATAACAAGATATCACATATTTGTAACATATCATAATGTTACTCATAGTTGAAGTAAGATTACAGTGTTTACTCACACTGGAAATAGGAATATAGAGTTTACTCACCTTGTGGTTCCTTTGCTCCTAGTATACATAGCCCTTTTTAACTTCTAAAGCTCCTCAAAATCTAACAGAATATTTAATTTGATACTTAGTATTTATTTAATCATGATGCTTCTATCCCATACCTACCCCATGCACATATAGCATTCACATACTCTTAAAGTTGCACATATAAGTGTACTCATCACTTGCATATAACATGTTGACTTTAAAAGTCTTACACACTTAGGCCTTATAGGCTCATATGAAAACACATTGTAATCATGTCAATACCTTTCTAAGGTCATTATAATATAATTATCTTAATATTAATTTACTTTAACAATCAACTTATTACACTTAACACTTCCATACATGTCAACTAACCACTTAATCTTTCCAGTGTCATGCTTAACTCTTATGATCCATTCACTCAATCAATCACCTTATAGACTCAAGACCATTTATTCATCTTCAAGTCATCATAACATCTAGTTCCATATTTCCCAATCACATTCACATTCTAATCACAATATAAGATTAAAATACCTTAAGTATACCAAAGTGCATTTAAGCTTGTCTAGGGTCTTTCCTTCAACTAACATGCAATTTTATCATTTGTTATACATATATACATGTCAATAATCATCCAAATACATTGCATAAAAATTATAGATATTGGGATAAAAATATCAAGGTAGGCCGAATGCCTTATTCAAAGAAAAACTTGAATTTTCTCACTTTTCGCACTTTCCGTCTATTACAATAATATGTAAAAATAAGTTTTGAACCAAGATTTTTTATGCAATCAAAACTAAAATCATTTTAGAATACTAATCCATAGGAATTAGCCTTAATTGGTATATCTCATTCATGAAAATTTAATTTTAGGCTTAAGGATGCAAAACTATGAGTTTTTCTTATTTTCGGTATTTTCTAGTCATTACAGTAATATGTAAATAGGTGGTTTAAACCATTATTTTTCATTCATTCATAGAAAATATTAGTCTAGAATATCTTCATGCATGATTTGGCTGCCATAGATAACAATTATGCAAGAAAATTCCAAATTTCAAGGCTTAGGGTGAAAATCATGAGTTTTCGCGCTTTTTGCGCTTTCTGATCATTACAATAATATATGAACACATTATTTAAATCATCATTTTTCATCTTAAAAAAACAAATATCAATTCAAAATCTATCCATACACAAATTGCCAACCACATGTTCAACAAATCATAGAATTTTCCAACTTCTAAGTTCTAGCACAAAAAACTTGAATTCCTTTGTATTATGAAACTTTTTGGTCATTACAGTAATATGCAAAAATATAGTTTAATCTAATATTTTTCATCAAAACACATCCAAAATCAGTTTAGAAATCATTGATGCACAATTTTCCCCCCTTTAGTGATGTTTATGTATAAAATTTGTGATTTTAAGTTATAGGATTCACCTTTGGAGAAATCTCACGGAAAGATTTGTGTTTTCAGCAGAGAATAAATTTTCTCTCCTGAAAAATCACCCAATCAAAATTAAATCTATAAAAATTAGTAAATAACCAGTTTAAAATAATTTTTTCATAATTTATTTCATAGAAATCAGTTAAGAAATTGAAAGAGAAGAAAAGCTTACGATTATGGGCGAGAAATCGCAAAATTGAAAGGTGTTTTCTTAATTTCGTTAGAGAGAAATATTTTGAGAGAATTTTTCCATTAAGATATAGAAAATTAGAGTGATGGCTACTAGAACATTAGGGCTAGCCAAATTTCTCATATTAATATGTAGGGTTTTGGCAAATTTCCTCTAATACCCTTAGTCAGCTAGGTTATGAGGGTTTTTGGGTAGTGGGCTTTTATGTATTTGAGCTTTTTATTTAAATTAGGGGCTGATTATGAGTAATTAAAATAAAAATATTTTTCTTATTATCTCTGTAATATTTTTCCCAAAAATATTTATTTAAAAATTATTTTACAATACTCATAAAATCATTTTATGCTTAAAAATTGCCTTTATGCATGAAAATTCATTTTATTTAAAATAAATTATTTTATACAAATGCACTTTATGTAAATCATTTATTTCATAATAACAACTCATACTATGCATACTAAAATTAATTTAATATGCCACATACTCATCAACACATAGAATACTAATTCTCACTTAAGCACACACTTAACCTTAATAGTTCTAAATTAAGCAAATTATCACGAAAATTTCTAGGGTAGGTATGGGTTATTATAAGGCAAGATAACTAGGTCACCCTTTATAGGACAAAGTGAAAGAGCTAAAGAAATTTTGGAACTTATACATAGTGATGTATATGGTCCATTGGGAGAAATGGCTAGAAAAGGATATTTATATTTCATCACATTTATGGAAGACCTTTCAAGGTTAGGTTATGTTTATCTAATGAAATATAATCAAGAATCATTTGAAAAGTTCAAAGAATTCAAAAATGAAGTTGAGAAACAAATGGGTAAAAGTATTAAAATCTTTCGATCCAATCGAGGAGATGAATACTTAAATACTGAGTTTAAAGACTTCTTAAAGGAAAATGACATAATATCACGGTTGAATCCTCCCAAAATGCCACAATTGAATAGTGTGTCTAAAAGGAGAAATTGTACCCTATTAGATATGGTACGTTCGATGATG
The DNA here is from genome assembly GCA_947687605.1 of Reutealis trisperma. Classification (NCBI taxonomy): domain Eukaryota; kingdom Viridiplantae; phylum Streptophyta; class Magnoliopsida; order Malpighiales; family Euphorbiaceae; genus Reutealis; species Reutealis trisperma. The sequence goes on along the minus strand of CANTUT010000345.1, from coordinate 432,949 downwards.
AGCTATACCAATCTACCTATCTCCTTATGGGGATTTGCACTACAGACAGCTTGCTACATCCTCAATAGATTTCCATCCAAATCTATCTCTACTAATCCATATGAGATATGGTATAGTAGAAAACCAAGTCTTAAACATGTTAAGATTTAGGGATGTCCAGCTAACATTAAAAAGCTAAAGATAGATAAATTAAAGGAAAGGTCTATAAAAGGAAGGTTTGTTGGATATCCTAAAGATAGTTTAGGATACTATTTTTATCTTCCCATAAAACAAACAATTGTTATTAGTTGGGATGTCATTTTTCTTGAGAAACAATTTCTTCAAAAAGCCGGCAAAGGAAGGAAGATAATTTTGGATGAAGAGTCCTCCAAAGAAATCCAACAAATTAATCAAATGGAAATTGATAAATCATATGATGAGTCAATTCTAGTTCATAATATATCCACACAAGTATCTAAAAGATTTGGTAAAGTATCTCATCCTCTGGAGAGATATGGATTTCTTTATGAGAATGTACAAGGGTTTTTAATTCATGAGGAAGTTGGTCATGGTGATGATCATGCCACTTATGAGGAAGCTATATTAGATATAGATTCCTCAAAATGGCTAAATGCTATAAAATCTGAATTGGATTCCATGTATGCAAAATAAATCTAGGAACTTATAGATCCACCTGAAGGGATTGTACCTACAAGGAACAAATAGGTCTTCAAGAGAAAGATTAGTGCAGATGGAAGCATAGAGACGTTTAAAGCTAGGCTTGTAGCAAAAAGGTTTCACCAAAGGCAAGAGGTTGACTATGTGGAAACCTTCTCACCTGTAGCCATGCTTAAATCCATAAGGATACTATGAGCAATAGCCGCACACTATGATTATAAGGTTTGGCAAATGGATGTCAAGACCGCTTTCCATAATGGTTACATTAAGGAAGACATTTTCATGGAACAACCTAAAGGTTTTGAATAAAAGGAAGGTTCCAAAGTGTGCAAGCTTAAGAAGTCTATTTATGGTCTTAAGCAAGCTTTAAAGAGCTAGAATCATTATTTTGATGCAATGATCAAATCATTTGATTTCATCAAGAATGAAGATGAGCCCTGTGTGTACAAGAAGGTTAGTAGGAGCACACTTACTTTTCTTATATTGTATGTGGATGACATTTTATTAATTGGTAATGACATTAGCATGCTCACAACTATAAAAGTCTAGTTATCCTAAACTTTCTCCATGAAAGACTTAGGAGAAGCCACTTATATTCTTAGTATTCATATCTATAAAGATAGATCAAAAAGAATGATTAGGCTTTCTTAAAGTTAGTACACGGAAAGAGTGTTGAAACGGTTCAACATGCTTGAGTCCAAGAAGGGATTGTTGCCTGTGAGGCACAGTATCCACCTTTCTAAGGCTATGTCTCCTAAGACACCTGAAGAAAGGGACCATATGGCTAAAGTTCCATATGCTTAGTAGTTGGAAGTCTAATGTATGCTATGTTGTATAGTAGGCTGGATATTGCATATGCTATTAGTTTGACTAGCATATATCAATCTAATCCAAGATGAGATCACTGGACTGCAGTCAAAGTTATCCTTAAGTACTTGAGAAACACTAAGAATTTAGTTTTGGTATATAGAGGAGGTAATTTAAGGATAGATGGATTTACTTATTCTAACTTCTAGTCATATGTTAATGATAGAAAGTCTATCTCTTAGTTTGTGTTTACATGTAATAGAGGAGCATGTGCTGGAAAAGTTTCAAGTAGTCAACTACTGCAGATTCCACTACAGAACCCGAGTATATTGCTGCATCGGATGCCACAAAAGAAGCTATTTGGATTCAAAAATTTATGATAGAAATAGGAGTGGTTCCTTTCAATTAGTCGCTGATTTCTCTCTACTGTAACAATAATAGAGCCATAACTTAGGCAAAGGAACCCAAGTCTCACTAGAAATCCAAACACATAGAAAGGCAATATCATATTATCAGAGAAATCATTGGGAAAGGCAACATTGCCATGCAGAAAATAACATCGGCTAATAACATAGTAAATCCACTAACTAAAGCAATGAGTTAGCAACAATTAGATTTTCATCTTGAGAAGATGGGACTTAGTTACTATACTAATTAGCTCTAGTGCAAGTGGGAGATTGATAATGATGTAACCCTAGAGCAATATGCATATTATGTAAATGTAAATAAAATCCTCAGTTGGTAATAAAATATATATGTTCTTTAAATGAATTTGTTCTTTTATAATGAATATATTTCCTTAAGTATTCTAAAAGGATCTATTCTCAAAGAGTTGAGAATATGAGAGACAAATCACTCTTGTATAGATACTTTAAATTTGTTCGTGGTTATAGGATTATTAACTGGGCACTTTTAATCTAGAAGACCATCACCTCTATTATCATCCATGATAAGTATGTGAGACTTATAGTAATAGAGGCAGTGAGTCTCATCCTACAGACATATGATGTCATGATAATATGTGAACTCTCACAGAGATGAGTTAGTTAAACAATGACATCAGATGATGAATACATAAGTTTGTACCACTAGTCAATATTTCATCATCTAGGTTATAATTATGCATACAGTCCTTTGACTTGAGGTGATACGTTACCTAATATAATGTTGATTAGGATTTATTACTACTTACATACCGATGTTATTCATGTAAAGTTATATGGCATGTTATGGCCCTAACTAGTGATATATGGAGGTAAGTGATCTCCAAGGAAGAATCTATTAACTTGGGTAAACATGGAAAGGATCTTATGACATCTAGTTATTCTTGATATGCAAGTCTTAGGCCAAGGCAAATGAGATTCACTAGAAAAGAGTTTCTAGTAGGAATCAAGTTTATCAAGAGCTAGAACAAAGATGAAATCATATGATTGAAGCGTGTGGGGTTTGACTAATCCATAACTTTAGCCCAGATTGGGAATCCATAATGGAAGGATTTAAATGCATGATAATTATGTTCAAAGGTCCATGTAATGTTCATGTATATGTGATAGCAGTATGCGCCTTATGAGATATATTACAGTTATGTAATAGTAGATATTAATTCCCAAATTCATAATGTGAAAAGGGTTTCATATTTTTGAATAAAGTTTTTAAGTATTTGTAAGAGGATCTATTCTCAAGTGTTAAGAATATGAGAGACAAATCGCTCTTGTACAAATATTTTAAACATGTTCATGGTCATAGGATTAATGATTGGGCATCATTAATTTTTTAAGAGTATTGGTTTTATTTGTTTTCTATAATCAGTATGTGATAAGAATGATTATAGAGGTAGTAAGTCTCCTGCTACTTGATATGTGATGTCATTAAAATGTGTGGATATTTATAAGATGAATAGTCAAACTGTGATGTTAGATGATAATAATATAGGGTTTTACTACTTATCAAGAGGTCATAATAGTGCATATAATCCTATGACTTGAGGGATACTATATCTCATACATAAGTGGTTAGAATTTATTATTGCTTACATAGACGTACTATTCATGTACAGATATGTGGCATGTGATAGTTCTAATTTGTTATGTATAGAGGTAAGTGATCGCCAAAATAAAATTCATTACCTCGAGTAAACGAGGTTAAGATCCTATGTTATCTAGTTATTCTTGATACTTAAGTTCTTGGCCAAGACAGTGAGATTCACTAGAAAGGGTTTCTAGTAGGAATCTAATCTCATCAAGAATTAAAATTGAGAGAAGGACATAGAATCGAGGCACATTAGGGTTTGACATAAACCATTACACTAGCCGAGATTGGGATCTTTAATAAAGGGATTCTAGTATATGATAATTTATGATTGATGGTCTATATGATGTTTAAAGTTATCAACTATAAACATTCATTTCTAATTAGGTAGTTGTGACATGGAATGCTAGCTATCACTCATGACTTATGGGACTAAGTGTGAATTGGGGATTTCACATTAGTAGAGGAAAGTGTTATCTCATTCTTATAGCTAATTAGACATGAACCTAGAAAGTCACATACCTAATAGTGATCACCTTCCAAGTGTAAAAAGGTTTACCATATTAATTAACTAATTAGTGGTAAAATGATTATACATGTAATTAAATTTACAAGGACCTTAGCATATCCCAATGTTTAATCTATGAAGGTTTCTATTCAATTAAATCTTAATTTGTATATGATGTAAATGAGAAAGATTAAATTGAAAATTAATTTAGACTAAATCAAAGACTTAATTTTAAGCTTACAAAAAACCCTAAACATATGAGATGTGGCTTAAGCCTATATGTGATAAGGAAAAGAAGCAATTTAGGGGTTAGAGAAAATTCAGTATTCATAAGCCCATATGATGGGTTTAGAGGATAAAGAATTTTCTACTAAGGTTAAAATTGTAATTGCATCTTTTTAGCTAATAGAAATGTCCATTTTACCCCTAAAGGATAAAATGGTCATTTCACCATTTGAAGAAGCAAAGTCAACTTTGCCTTTTCACCAAATGATGAGCTAATGGGTGTTTAAGTCTTTGTGAAGACTTAAAGGTTAAGTCTTGGAATGATATAAAAGCTTTGAGTTTTTATGTTGCAAAAAGAGTGAACATCATTTTTCAAGTTGAAGCATTTTGAGAGAGAAGTTGAGAGAGAGAAAGAAAATGAAGAAAATGTTTCTTCAAATTTTCTTTTAATCTTCAATTCTCTTCTTTGTTCTTTATGAAAGTGATAGTGATGTATGCCCTAGAGCAATATACATATTATGTAAATGTAAATAAAATCCTTAACTAACAATAAAATATATATATTCTTTAAATGAATTTGTTCTTTTGTAATGAATATATGTTCCATAAGTATTCTATTAGAGGATCTACTCTCAAAGAGTTAAGAATATGAGAGATAGATCACTCTTATATAGATACTTTAAATTTGTTCATGGTCACAGGATTATTGATTGGGCACCTTTAATCTGAAAAGCAATCACCTTTGTTGTCATCCATGATAAGTATGTGATACTTATAGTAATAGAGGTAGTGAGTCTCATGCTACTGACATATGATGTCATAACAATATATGAACTCTTATAAAGATGAGTGAGTCGAATAGTGACATTAGATGATGAATACATGGAATTTTACCATTAGTCAACATTTAATCATCTAGGTTATAATTGTGTATATATAGTCATTTGACTTGAGGTGATACATTACCTAACATATTAGTGGTTAGGATTTATTACTGCTTACATACTGATGTTATTCACGCAAAGGTATATGGCATGTTATGGTGCTAACTGATGATATGTAGAGGTAAGAGATCTCTAAAAAATAATCCATTAACTTTGGTAAACAAGGAAGGAATCCTATGATATCTAATTGTTCTTGATATGTAAGTCCTTGGCCAAGGCAGATGAGATTCACTAGAAAAGAGTTTCCAGTAGGAATCAAGTTTATCAAGAGCTAGAACAAAGATGAAATCATATGATCGAAGCGTATGGGGTTTGACTAATCCATAACCTTAGCCCGGATTGGGAATCCATAATGGAGGGATTTAAATGCATGATAATTATGTTCAAAGGTCCATGTAATGTTCATGTATATATTCACTGACATTCATTTCTATTTAGGTAGTCATGATATATTATGCTAGGTATCCCTCATGACTTATGGGACTAAGTGTGAAATGAGGATTTCACATTAGATGAGAAAAGGAGTTTTCTCTATCCCATTGCTAATTAGTTCATGAACCTAGTAAGTCATACACCATAAAGCATTTACCAATCAAAGATATAGAATTATATTAATAATTAATTAAAGTGTTTAATTAATTTAGTAATGATAATTCAATTAAGCTTGTAATTAAATTTACAAAGACCCTAGCATGTCTTGAAGTTTAATTAATAAAGGGCTTATTTCAATTAAGTCATGATTTGTATGTGATACAAATAGTGAGGACTAAATTGAAATAGTTTTGGACTAATTTTAATTGGGCTTGAACATTTGATGGAAGCCTAAACCACATACGATGTGGTTATTTATAAATGGGCTTAGTGAATCTCTAAATTGTGACATACATGTGATGTGGGCGTAAATCCATATTAGATATGGAAGAGAGAGATTTTAGGGGTTAGAGATTCTCCAATCAATGGCAACCTATAAATATCGTTATATAATAAGGATACAAAGGACTTTTAGCTTACATTAGTAGGTAACAAATATGACTATAGGTCAAATCTGCTTCCCACTAATGAAACCATAATCAACTATTGCTAGAATTGATGAAAAGCTATGAGAAGTCACAATACTTAGTGGAGAGATTCAGAATTTTCCACTAACTCTAAGCTACTATTACATGCAAGAGTTGAGAGAAAGAGTAAAAGAAAAGAAGCTTGAAGAAGGAGTTCTTTAAAATTATTCATTCCTTCATCATCTTCTTTTTCTTTTCATGTCTTGAGAAAGACAAGACTTGGTGATAGTAGAAGCAAGTCTAAAATGACAAGAACTCTTAATACTTGCTTGGTGAAGCTTGGTGTGAGTAAGCTAGAGGCTTCACATTTAGGGAGCTAAAAGAAATAAGACCTAAAGAGAAAGGTATATGATACTTCTTCTTCTTATTTTCTTTCTTATATGTATTTTTCACACAATTAGTGAACAATTTGAAAGGGTAATGGACCTACCACAATGGTGGAGCAAAATTTTAAAATGTTTGAAATTTTGTCTATCACATCCTAATTTCGGAGGCATGACGATCCTAGAACATGGAGAGACATAAGGTCACCCATGCCCGTAGAACCCACTTATACTTATACAAATCATGCTTAGGATCATACCAAAACCTCATGCAATAGTCCAATTAAGCCATTTAAAGAAAATCTTTAGTTGCAGAAGAATAACGAAAATACAATCTATAAGAAAATAATATTTAGAAATCCAGTTAAAGCCTCGATAGATAATATCTCAAAATAAACACCCAAAAATAAATATTCCTAGAGGGTCTAAGGATAACTCTTCATAATATATTAAACTAATTAACTCGGACAAGGAATCTCCCAAGCGAGATAGGATGCTTGAACCATCACCTTACCTCCTCATACTGCTCACTTGGAACCACACAAGGAAAAAGGGGTGAGATAGATGATCTCAATGAGTAAACAATATAACACATACTTTAACATAAATTCCTTTAAAAAGGAAACTCATAGCTTATACACATAGTTCATGATTTACAATTCATGAATCAAGTTGCAATTTAGCAAGGTTTTCAGTTTAGCAAGTTTGCAGAAATTACACTTATAACACATAAAGAGTGAAGGTTGTTGCCCTAATCACTTAAATACATAAAGGAGAGGTGGCATTAAACCAAATTCTAACTCTTATCACATAGAAATGTGTGAAGCTAATCAAGCCCTATGGCTAGAACCACCCCTTTTAGCTGAGGTGGATACACTACCCTTATCCATATGTTTAAGACCATGTGCATAGGTTTTGATGATTACCCGCATCGGCATAAGGACTTCTACATAAAGGGTTAAAGGTATCAAAGCTAGAGCTAATGGTAATCACATATAATAATAACATTTAAGGCAACAATAACATATATCACAATAGTAGTAGCAGTTTATCTTTTTGAATAAAAATACAAGAATAGTGTAGTTCCAAAAAGAATATAAGTTAGGGCAATAATCAGAAAAGGATTATCATTGGATAAATAAAAAATGGTTTTTAGACCATTTGTCCTTTGGCAACCTAAGCTTAACAAATAAATCATAGAGTTTCATTTTAAAAGTAGAGAAGAACTTCAGTTTCATGAATATCAAGGGTTCACATAGTATGATAGCTTGTTCTTGTAACAATAATATAATGTTTACTCATCTTATGGTTCTTTCGCTCGTAGTACATGTAGCTCTTTTAAACCTCTCAAACTCCTCAAGCTCTAACATAATATTTAATTTAATACTTAGTATTTATTTAATCATAATGTTATCCTATCCCATAACTACCCCGTACACATATAACATTCACATACACTTAGAGTTGCACATATAAGTGCACTTCATTACTTGCACATAACATGTTAACTTTAAAAATATTGTATACTTAGCCTTTATAGGCCCATATGAAAACACATTATAATTCATATCAATACCTTTCTAAGGTCAACACAATGTCATTATCTTAATATCAATTCACTTTAATAATCATCTTAGTACACCTAACACTTTCATATATGTCAACCTAACAAATAACCTTTCAAGTGTCATGCTTATCTCTTATGACCAATTCATTCAATCAATCTCTTCATCAATTCAAGATCATTAATTCACTATCAAGTCATCATACAACCAACTTCCATATTATCTAATCACATTCATATATTAATCACAACATAATGTTAAGATACCTTAAGTATACCAAATTGCCTCCAACCTTGTCTAGAGTCATTCCTTCAACAAACATGCAATTTAACCATTTATCATTCATATACACATGTCAATAATATCAAAATACATCATATAAAAATTATAGACATTAGAATAAAAATCCCAGTGTAGGCTGAACACATCATCAAGTAGAAAACCTGAATTTTATTACTTTCTACACTTTCTGTCTATTACAATAACATGCAAAAATATGATTTGAACCAAGATTTTTCATCTAAACATTAAAAAAAAAATCATTTTAGAACATTAATCCATAGGAATTGTTAGCAATAGGTACAATATATACATGAAAATTCAAATTTTTGGTTTCAGGATGCAAAACCATGCTTTTTCTTGTTTCTGATACTTTTTGGTTATTACAGTAATATGTAAATAGGTGTTTTAAACCATTATTTTTTATTCAATCATAACAAAAATCAGTTTTGAACTTGAATATGTACAAATCTGCAGCCATAGACCATACTTATGCATGAAAATTCCAAGTTCAAGGTTTAGAGAGAAAATCATGAGTTTTCTAACTTTTCGCGCTTTCTGTTCATTACAGTAATATGTAAACACATAATTTAATAATTATTTTTCATCCAAACAAAACAAATATCAGTTTAGAACTCCATCATACACAATTTGGTGGCCACATACATATGCAATCATAGAATTTTCCAACTTTTAAGTTCTAGAACAAAAACCTTGAATTTCTTTGTTTTCTGAAACTTTTCGGTCATTGCAGTAATATGCAAAAATATGATTTAAATGCAATATTTTTCATCTAAACACATCAAAAATCAGTTTAGAATACAATAATATAGAAATCACCCCCCCTGCCTTATTGATTTTATGCTTGAAAATTTCAATTTTGAGTTGTAGGATTCACCTTTGGAAAAATCTCGTAGAGAGGTTGGTGTTTTCAGTAGAGAAATTAATTTCTCTTTCAAAAACCACCCAAACTGAATTAAATCTATAGAAATCAGTAAATACCTAGTTCAAAATAATTTTTCTCATAATTTATTTCACAGAAATCATATAAGAATTTGAAAGGAAAGAAAAACTTATGAATACGGTCAAGAAATCATAAAGTTGAAGGTTTTTTGTGAATTTCGGTAGAGAGAATAATTTGGGGAGAATTTTTTTGCCAAAATAATGAAATAACATAGTGCAACTACTAGAATTCATGGGCTGGCTGAATGTTAGTATTTAAATGTAGGGTTTTGGACAATTTCTGAGATTACCCTTAATGAACTAGATTATGAGTGTTTTAATGTAGTGGGCTTTTAGATATTTTGGGTTTTTATTTAATTTAAAGGCTGATTATAGGTAATTAAAAATTAAATATTTTTTCTTATTATTTTTTATAAAATTTTTCCCAAAACATTTATTTAAAAATTATTTTAAAATACTTATAAAATTATTTTATGCTTAAAAATTGTCTTTTTTCATGAAAATTAATTTTATGTAAAATATATTATTTTATGCTAATGCACTTCATGTAAATCATTTATTTTACAATAATAACTCATATTATGCATATTAAAATTAATTTAATATGCCACATACTCATCAATCACATAGCATATAAATTCCCATAAAAGCACACACTTAGCCTTAATAGTTATAAGTCAAACAAATTGTCACGAAAATTCCTAAGGTAGGTATGGGTTGTTACATTCTCCACCCCCCCCCCCCCCCCCCCTCCCCTTAAAAGAAATTTGTCCTCAAATTTAAATACTTACCAAATTGCTCTCGAAAAGCTAAGGATGCTTCTGTTGCATCTCCTCCTCGGCTTCCCAAGTGCACTCATATACCCTATGATTTCCCCAATGGATTTTAATTATAGGTATCTCCTTGTTTCTCAACCTCTTCACTTGTTAATCCATTATGGCTATTAGTGATTCCTCATAGGATAGTTGCTCATTTAATGTAAAGTCTAGAGGTGATAGGACATGAGATGGATCTGACACATACTTCCTTAACATAGAGATGTGAAACATATGATGTACGTGAGGTATAGTTGGGGTAAGAAAAGTCTATAAGACACTTCTCCAACTTTATCCAAGACTTTGAAAGGACCAGTGAAGTAAGGCAATAACTTTCCTTTCTTGCCAAATCTTATAACACCTTTCATTAGAAAGACTTTCAAGAAAATGTGATCTCCCACGACAAAGTGTACTTCCTTCCTTTTAGGGTCCGCATAGCTCTTTTGTCAACTAAAAGCCATTTTTAGTCGATCTTGAACTAAGGGTACCTTATCAGTAGTTTCCTTAAGCAATTTTGGCATCTCCACATATTGGTCTCCTAATTCAATCTAATAAACTTGAGAATAATATTTCCTCCCATACAGAGCTTCACATGGTGCCATGCTGATGGATGAATGGTAGCTGTTGTTGTAGGTGAATTCAATCAAGGGTAAGTACTTATCCTAGTTACCACTAAAGTCTAAGACGCATATTCTTAGCATATCCTTAAGCATCTGAATTGTCTTTTTAGAATGTCCATTCATTTGAGAGTGAAATACAGTACTGAAATCCAATTGTGTTCCTAATACCTCTTGCAACTTCTATCAAAACTTAGAGGTGAATTAAGTCCCTCAATCCAAGATGATGGAAATCAGCACTTCATGTAATTTTATGATCTCATTCATATACAATCGTGCATAATGGGCTGCAGAGTATATGGTCTTAACTCCCAAAAAATGAGCAGACTTTGTCAGTCGGTCCACTATGACCCATATAGAGTCATATCCTTTGGAGGTTCTAGGTAAGCCAACTACAAAGTCCATACTAATGCACTCCCACTTCCATTAAAGTAATTGAATATCTTATAGCAATCCTAAGGATCATTGATGCTCATACTTGACTTACTGGCAAGTCAGGCATGATGTTACAAACTTAGCCACATCCTTCTTCAGTCCAGGCCACTAATAGTTAGCTTTCACATCATGGTACATCTTGGTAGTTCCATGATAAGCACAATAAGGTGTCTAATATGCCTCCTTTAATATCTTTTCCCTTAGCCCCTCCACATTAACTATGCATACTCTTTCCCCACTTTAAGATTCCATCATCTACTTTAAACTCAGGATTCTTTCCTTTCTTTGTCTCATCCTTTAACTTAACCAAGTGTGGATCTTTACCTTATGATGCCTTCATCTCCTATATTAATTTAGACTTCACTTGAAAATAAGCCACTAAAGCTCTTGATTCTCCAACCTCCAGCATCAAACTTTGACTAAACAATCCTTTTAATTCCTTCATGATCAGCCTCTTTCGTATAGTCACATGGGCTAGGCTTCCCATTGATTTTTGACTCAAGGCATCTGCCACTATGTTTGCCTTTCCAAGATGGTAGACAATCTAATAATCATAGTCTTTCAATAATTCAACCCATCTCCTCTACCTTAAGTTGAGGTCCCTTTGGCTCAAGATATACTGAAGACTCTTTATGATCTGTGTGGAGCTCACACTTCGTTCCATACATGTAATGTCTCCATATCTTTAGAGAAAAAACTAAACCCAAACTAAATTAAATCTATAGAAATCAATAAATACCCATTTCAAAATAATTTTCTCATAACTTATTTCATAGAAATAAGATAAGAATCTGACAGGAAAGAAAAACTTACAATACAATTAAGAAATCGCAAAGTTGAAGGTGTTTTGTGAATTTCGGTAGAGAGAATAATTTGGGGAGAATTTTTCTAGCAAAATAATGAAATAACAAAGTGTGGCTACTAGAATTCAAGGGCTGGCTGAATGTTAGTATTTAAATGTAGAGTTTTGGACAATTTCCAAGATTACTCTTAATGAGCTAAGTTATGAGTGTTTTAATGTAGTGGGCTTTTTAGGTATTTTGGCTTTTTATTTAATTTAGGAGCTGATTATAGGTAATTAAAAATAAAATATTTTTTCTTATTACATTCTGTAAAATTTTCCCTAAAAATATTTAAAAATTATTTTAAAATACTCATAAAATTATTTAATGCTTAAAAATTGTCTTTTTGCATGAAAATTAATTTTAAGTAAAATAAATTATTTTATACTAATGCAGTTCATATAAATCATTTATTTCACAATAATAACTCATATTATGGATATTAAAATTAATTTAACATGCCCCATACTCATCAAACACATAGCACATAAATTCCCATAAAAGTACACACTTAGCCTTAATAGTTCTAAGTCAAGCAAATTGTCACAAAAATTCCTAGGGTAGGTGTGGGTTCTTACATTGCCCCACCAATCATGTTTCCGCTTTTGGTACCACTAATCCCTTTAGAAAGAACAAATGCTTGCAAATTGAAAATATGTTTAGTCCAAAACAAATCAAAGAGAAACCTTAACTTCCTAAAGTTTTTTTTTTTTTTTTTTTTTGGAAAATCTTGAATCAAATTTGGGCAACCAAAAGAGGGATTCAAGAACACTGAAGAAACCAAATGGAAAACTTAAAGGTGAGCTAGGTGTGGATGATGTAGAGGCTTCACACTTGGGAAGCTCTTTGTTAAAGAAAGAAGGAACCTACAAGAGATAATACGATTACTCTTCTTTCTTCTTTCTATGCATATGTATTTTACACACAAATTAATTAATTGCTTGAATGGATGTTTGGACCAAAAAAAGGTGAAGTGAAATTTTGAAATGTTTTAAATTTTGCTACACCACCTTGCTTCTGCTGCTTTTAGCTCTACCATTCCTTTAATATGTTCACCAACATTCATTTCTAATTAGGTAGTCGTGATATGCTATGCTAGGGATCCCTCAAGACTTATGGGACTAAGTGTGAAATGGAGATTTCATTTTAAATGAGAAAAGGAGTTTTCTCTATCCCATTGCTATTTAGAACATGAACCTAGCAAGTCACACACCATAAAGCATTCACTAATCAAAGATATAGAATTGTATTAATAATTAATTAAAGTTTTTAATTAATTCATTGATGATAATTGAATTAAGCTTATAATTAAATTTATAAAGACTCTAGCAAGTCTTGAAGTTTAATTTACGAAGGGTTTATTTCAATCAAGTCATGATTTTTTTATGAGTGAGGACTAAATTGAAATAATTTTGGACAAAATTTAATTGGGCTTGACCATTTGATGGAAGCCTAAACCACATGTGATATGGTTGTTTACAAGTGGGCTTGGTGAATCTCTAAACCCTAAAACACATATGATATAGGCTTAAATCCATATTAGAAATGGAAGAGAGAGATTTTAAGGGTTAGGGATTCTCCACTGAATGGAAACTTGTAAATGTTCTTACATGATAAGGGTACATTGGACTTTTAACTAATGTTAGTAGGTGACAAATATGACTACAAGTCAAATCTGCTTCCCACTAATGAAACCATAATCAATTATTAATAGACTTGGTGAAAAAGGCTAGGAGAACTCAATGACTTAGTTGAGAATTTTAGAATTCTCCACTAACTCAAAAACTACTATTGCATGCAAGAGTTGAGAGAGTTTGTGAGAGAGGAAGCTTGAAGAAAAAGTTCTTCATTTTCATTCATCATCTTCTTATTCTCTTCTTGTGTTTGAGAGAATAAGAATTGGTGATAGTAGAAGTAATTCCAAAACAACAAGAATCCTTGATCCTTGCTTGGTGAAGCTTGGTGTGAGCAAGCTAGAGGCTTCACATTTGGGAAGCTAAAAAGAAATAGGAGTTAAGGAGAAAGGTATATGACACTTCTTCTTCTTATTTCTTTCTTGTACATATTTTTCACATAATTGGTGAACACTTTGAAAGGGTAATGGACCTACCACAATAGTGGTGCAAAATTTTAAAATGTTTAAAATTTTGCCCCACCCACCATGCTTCCACTTTTGGTGCCATTAATCCCTCCAACTTTTATTTTTCTTCAAAATTGTTTTGGATTTATTTTCTTTCACATAAATTTCTTTAACTTAAATGTGATTTTAAGCTATAGAAACCTTGAATATGTGATATTTAAAATGGTTTTTGGAAATGTTCCAAAATTAGGAAATGAGCCAAAATTAAACAACATATATATATATATGCAATTGTTGTATACATATGTTTTGTTGTTTTTGAGAGGCATGGATGGTTGATCAAAGATTAGGAAACCATAATGTATAATTTCTAATATGGACTACTAATAATTAATTTTATTATTTAATGGGATGTAATTGAGTATTAGTTACTTTGTTTAGGTTGTAAATCAATTCATTGAGTCTATAAGTTCTTTTGTATTTGTAATCTCACTTTGGAATGCCAAGGTTATTTAATACATAGATAGAGATATGGAGATATGGAGATGTGGAGATGTAATAATAGGAAAAGGTTTAACTCATACAAATGCCTAGTAAGAGCATTAAGATACAATAGTTATATTTCATGTTTGTAATTTGATTAACCTAAATCCCTAATCCATTCCTTGTGGCTAAAAAGTGGATCCATATAATCCATTATCATACTTATGTGTATATTGCCCATTTTATGAAATTCACATGTGATATATATGAATGCATATGATGTATGTTTAAAAATGGATAATGTACAAAGTGAGACTAAATCTATAAAGCCCTAAAAATCTTCCAAAGAAAATATTGAATCATGGTTCTCCATTGGAACAATAATTCAAGAAAATTCAAACACTTATATTATTAGTTATGGATATATAAGGGTGATATATTTGGTTTGAATTTTTTCTTATAGTTATTATTAAGCATGTAAATGTTACGAGTATAGGATATATTGTATATCAGTAATGGCAATGAGTATCTGAGACATATGATGTTTAAATCATTATACTTATTGTTCCACTAGATTTGACTTAACTAAAGGCCAATAATGACAATGTGTATTTGAGGTTGGAAACACTAGGAACCAAATTGATTGAGCCTCAAAAGAATTATAATGAACAAGTGTTGTTCACTTTTTATATATCAAAGTTTCAATAATGACAATGTGTATCTGAGGAATTTGTGATAATCTAATAAGAATTCAATCACCTACTAGAAATCTACCCTAACAGGATTTTCATTTCCTATTTGGAAGTATAGGATTCAACAAATTAGTGAGATTACCATTTTGATTAAAAACCAAATCATTATGGTAGCCATATAATTACATAAGTTATTAGTCTTATTATTTTTTGCATTTTAATAATATGAAATAAACAAACTCACCTACGAATATATTTAATTCTTTTATGCTCACAAGGCCTAAATTTATGGACTAGTTTGAAAACTTTAAAATAGTCCTTTCATTCGAGTACATAGTATATGTAATCAATTTGATTTCTTCTTGATCTTCTAAGAGAAAAGACTACTCTAAGGGAACATAACATTCTAAGTGTAATGGAAAAATGAAATACTGGATGAGGTTGATGCTATATGTTTTTTTTATAAGTCAAGAGTTGCAAAAACAACGTATGCGTATGATAAGACCCCGAGTAATTATGTTACATCTACAAGAATTATTTGATAAACATAGATACACTGATAAATATGAGATATTAAGGTAGTTATTTTGTTTGAATATAAAGATAATTAAAAGAAAGAAAAAGGGAAGTGGAAAGAAAGAAAAAGGAAAAAAAATAAATTATAAAGGAAGAAATAGAAGAAAGTGTTTCTTCTTGATTTTCATAACTTTATTTTTCTTTATCTCCTTCATATTTTTCATTTTTGTTCTTATTCTTACTATTTAACTAGAGTAAGAAATTAAAGAAAGGAAATCAAAGAAGAGAATATTTCATCTTTAATTTCTTGTTCTTCTATTTTTCTATCTAGTATTATTTGTGAAAGAATTTGAATTGTGTGAAACCTATTTTATTTCTTATTAATTTTTAATTAAACTAAATTTGGAAATCATTGTCATATGATGATTAAATTGATCGAACAACTAGAGAGTCTAAATATTTTGATAAATAATAATTTTCAAATATTTAGTTCTTCAAATTCATTTCAAATTTTCGTAAGATAGAAAGTGCACTTTAAGGTAATAGAAAAAGTTTCTATTATAAATCCTCAAAGAGAAATTGCAAGGGACAAGTCCATGAATAATGTTGTAGCTAACAAAGGAAAATGTTTTTATTGTGAATGTTGTGAATATTGAAAAAGTAATTGCTCCAAATATGAGAATATTAAAGGACAAAGAGAAGGATAAACATTGAAAAGGTAAATCTATCTCTTATTACTAAATTCCAGTGATTCATATAGTTCATCTATTACTATGATTCATTATATAGGTGTTTTTGTGCATTATGCATGATTAGAGTAAGTGACGTAAGTATGGAGTTAGGTGAAGTGATTTTAAAAGATTTAAGGGCAAATTGTTTTTTCCAAAGAGCTTTTAGGATACATCATGATGATCTTAGAAATCATATTTTATATATCTTGAATTACTTAATGATGAAATAATCATGTTTTGTAAATTATGTATCTACTTCATACTTAAGTTACATTATTCTGTCACTTTAAGGAATTGTGAATTCTATCACAAGAAAAATGTTTACGTGGTTTATTAAGATAATAAACTTAAGAACATGAATTATTTATTTGATGTATTATTCTTAAATTAATAATAACAAAACAACTCTTAAGTTTTTTTATAATGATGCCATAAAGAACTCCAATCTAAAACCACTATGATTTCTTATATTAGTTTATTTAGCTAAATATAAGACAATTTAGTTGGATAACATGTGTCATTACCCATCAAGGTGTGAACTTGTTTCAACTAAGAAGTCTAGTATCTAATACAAAAATATTTAGATCACCTTCTATTGGACAAAAGGATAGAAATCAAAGAAGTTTTAGAATTTACAAATACATCAATACCATTTGTTAAATAGTTAGTAGGAGTTTTTTCTAATTCATTATGTTTACCTATATATAAATGTAATACCCAGGGTTTCCCTAACTCATTAGAGTTAGTAATAGTGCTATAAGAGATTTATTTCAATAAGTATTGTGATAGTGAAATTAAATTGAAATCAAAAGAGGTTCAATGTGACAAAATGACCTACCTGCTCAAATTGTGACACTATAATGTTCATGTTCTATACTATCCAAGGTTTTCTAGCATATCAAGAACCATAAGAATATCATAAGTGATTTTAATGAACAATGTGACAATGAATAAAAAATTAAATCAATTTTGATAAATATTTTAATAGCAAAAAGAAAGTCAAACCGAGTTTGAATTAATGTGACTAAGTTAATTATTTTCTTGTGATGTGATGCCAAAGTGCTAGTGAATGAGTATGAACATAATACTTAAACATCTCCTAAGTCATTGGATATAATAATAGTGACATAAGAAGTTGATTTTAATCAAAGCTACAATAGTAAAATAGAAGTCAACTTAGTTTGATCAAGTGAGCCTACATAATTTACTTACTTGAACGGTGTTATTAAATAGCTAGTAAACGTGCATTATAAAATGAATAAAATTTATCTAGCAATATTTAGAGTGTTCAGAAAAATTAGAAAATGAAAATTTGTATACTAAAGTGAAAGTAAAGAAATGAAAAAATTTATTAAGTTACTAATTATGAAATGTGCATATATGGATTTATTAATGGGCTTTTGGACTCCAAGGTCCACGCCCATTAGAATAGGTAGGCCACAAGGCCCATCAATAGATGAATATATACTTAACTAGAGTTAAGAATGCTTAACCAATGTTAAATTTGTGTAGGATGAGTTAGCCACAAAATTTGACTTAGAAGCCACCATTTTTTACTAAGTCAAATCCTTTTCCAACTTGAATTTTCACTTTTCCTACACCCAAGTCCACATTCATTTTTATTATTTTCACACGATGTGATAAATGTCATCAACTTAGCTAAGATCTTAGCCATCCAATTTAATTAAATCATAGCCATCCATCATGATTAAATGCTAGCCATTGGATTAGAGATGATTAAATCCTCACTATTTAATATTTCGTATATAAGTAAAATTTGTGTTCATCTTCATCATTTGGCAAACTCTACACAAAACTCCTCACCAATTAAAGAATAATTTCTCCATATTAACATCAACATATAAGCTCAAATCAAGGTTTTCTAATATAAGAAATTAACCTCATCTTCTCATTTCCATGTTCTAAGAATGATTTTGATGTTCTACTTGCAAACTTCCCTATTTTTTCATTTATACAATTTGGCCAAAAGAGAATATGAATAGAAAATATTTGTTTTGGATGTTATTTGATTAAATATGAGAATGTGGCTTAAGAATTTAAGGTTAAATATATCAATAGAAGCAAAGGAAGCATGAAGGTCACATAAGCTCACCAAAAGGGGGGTTCAGCCACTTTGATGAAATAACTAAGAGAAGTATTTAAAATTTTATTTGAAGGTATCTAAGATTATTTGGGATAGAGAAAAGTGGTTTGGAAGTATTAAATTTAATTATGAAGGCTTATTTCAAAACTTGAGAATTTTGAAGGCATAAACTTAGCTAAAAGAGAAACCTTGTGTTCAAATGCTTGTTTTTAATGTTTAATTGATCATATATGATAATTATCATGCCAATTTCATATATCTATGGTTAATTTGAAGATTTAATAATGAATTACTGGTTTTCTCCAAAATTACCCAAAGTTGGAAGAATTAGGGTTTTATGAATTAAAATGATTTAACTTCAATTAAGTGATGAGAATTAATTGTTGAAGTATTAATTTGATGAATCTATGACCAATTTGAGGTTTGATGGGAAATTGATGGTTTTCTCCAAATTTAGGGTTTATGGACCAATTTAGGGATTTTGAGAATTGAACTTGAATTTATGAAATTAAAAGGGTAATTAAGCTTAAAGATGATGTAACATTATTTGTATGATGTTAATTTCAAAATTCAATTGATAGAAACAATTTTTTCCAAAAATTTAATGAATTGAGTTCATTTATGGAATTAGAAGGTAAAAGTGAAATTAACCTCATTGAATATTGAAAATTGTTTAAATTGATTCTAATTGAGTAATATGACGTTGAAATGGGAAATTGGGAGGAAAGGAATTATCTTTCCTTAAGTGAATATATTTGGCCATTTGGAAAGAAATTGAGGGAAAATGTTAAAATTAGTAATATTGTATAGCGTTTATTAACCTTAAATTAATATGTTAGTACTACAATGAATAAGGAAAAACTTTTAACCAAGTTAAGCTAAATTTAAATTAATGACATAATAAGATAGTAATTAATGTGTAATTGAAATGCAAAATGTGTAGAATTTAAAGACAAGGAGAAGGACATTGTCCAAGAGTGCAAGGAGCACTACTAGCATCAAGGCTAAACATAAATAGGAGCAAATAAGTATAAGGTGAGTACTTAATAATATAATATGACACGTGTCATATTCTATGAACCAATATTAATCAAACCATTTTCATTGAAATACTCTAATTCTAGGTTGAGCATGAATTGCCTATTGAATATTGAGCCATTGGATATGATGTCTCTTTATAGAAATTGGCCATTGCAAGCCCTTTGACATTGATTTTATAATATGACCATTAATGAGAACTATTCTTGTATTGGCATATTTCGTATTGAACCCCTATTGTGAATGTCATATTGTAATAATCCACACCGACTCTTGGAGTTCTCATGACCAATTTGCTTGACCTAGAATTATTAAGACTAAGTGTGCGCTTTTATAGGAATTTATGTGCTATGTGATTGATGAGTATGTGACATATTAAATTAATTTTAATATGCATAATATGAGTTATTATTGTAAAATAAATAATTTATATGAAGTGTATTAGCATAAAATAATTTATTTTACATAAAATGAAGTTTTATGCAAAAAGGCAATTTTTAAGCATAAAATAATTTTATGAGTATTTTAAAATAATTTTTAAATAAATGATTTAGGAGAAATTTTAATAAAAATAATAAGAAAAATATTTTATTTTTAATTACCTATAATCAGCCTCTAAATTAAATAAAAAGCCCAAATACTTAAAAGCCCACCACATAAAAATACTTTTAATCTAGCTCATTAAGGGTAATCTTGGAAATTACCCAAAATCCTACTTATAAATTATGAAAATTCAGCTAGCCCCTCATTCCAGTAGCCACCATTATGTTATTTCATTATTTTGGCAGAAAAATTCTCTCAAAATATTTCTCTCTACTGAAATTCACAAAATACTTTCAAACTTTGCGATTTTGCGACCATTTCATAAGTTTTTCCTTTCCTTTCAATTTGCTATTTGATTTTTATGAAACTAATCATGGAAAAATTATTTTGAATTGAATGTTTACTAGTAAAATTCAGCCTAGGTGACTTCTTGAGGGAGAAATCAATTTTTCTACCGAAAACACCAATCTCTCTACACGATTTTGCCAAAGGTAAATCCTACAACTCAAAATTAAAATTTTCATGCATAAACACTACTAGGGGGTGTTTAAATAAAAAATATCAAATAAAAAATATCAAAATGATTCATGCATATTTGTTTTCTAAATGGATTTTTTTATGTGTTTAAATAAAAAATATCAAATTAAAACATATTTTTGCATATTACTATAATGACCGAAAATTTTCAAAAAATAAGGAAATTCATTGTTTTCGTCCTAGAAATTAAAAGTTGGAAATTCTCATGTGTATGAATCCTAAGGGCTGCCAAATTGTATGATTTATATTATAAATTGATATTTGTTATGTTTAGATGGAAAATAATGATTTAAATCGTGTATTTACATATTACTATAATGATAAAAAAACACCGGAAAGCTAGAAAACTCATGATTTTCACTCTAAATTCTAAACTTGGAATTTTCATAAATGAGAATTGTCCATGGCTAACCAAATGGTGTGCATTAATGTTCTTAAATGATTTTTGTTATGTTTACATGAAAATTCTTGGTTCAAACCATATTTCTGCATGTTACTATAGTAGACGAAAAGTGCATAAAGTAAGAAAATTCAAGTTTTCTCCTTGATGATGTGTTTGACATACATTGGGATTTTTATCCCAATGTCTATAATTTTTATGTGATGTATTTTGTTGATTATTGACATGTATGTATGAATGACAAATGGTTAAATTGCATATTAGTTGAAGGAATGACTCTGGATAAGGCTAGAGGTGATTTGGTATACTTAAGGTATCTTAACCTTATGTTGTGATTAATATGTGAATGTGATTGGATAATATGGAAGTAGGTTGTATGATGACATGATAATGAATTAATGATCTTGAATTGATAAAGAGATTGATTGAATGAATTGGTCATAATAGATAAGCATGATACTTGAAAGGTTATTTGTTAAGTTGACATATATGGAAGTGCTAAGTGTACTAAGATGATTATTAAGGTAAATTGATATTAAGATAATGATATTGTGTTGACCTTAGAAAGGTATTGACATGATTTGGAATGTGTTTTCATATAGGCCTATAAAGGCTAAGTGTACAAGACTTTTAAAGTCAACATGTTATGTGCAAGTGATGAAGTGCACTTATATGTGCAACTCTAAGTGTATGTGAATGTTATATGTCCATGGAATAGTTATGGGATAGGATAGCATCATGATTAAATAAACACTAAGTATTGAATTAAATATTATGTTAGAGCTTAAGGAGTTTTTAGAGGTTCAAAAAAGGCTACGTGTACTAAGAGCGAAGGAACCATAAGGTAAGTAAACACTATGTTTATGTTACAAGTGTGAGTAAACATTATGCTATTGTTACAAGTACAAGCTATCATGATTATGTTATGGGAACCTTTGAGACTTCTTGAAACCCAAGTTCACTTCATTTTAAATTTGATTATATGATTTCTTTGTTAAACTTGGGTTGCCAAAGGACAATTGGTCTAAAGCCATTATTGTTTGTTTAATGATATAAAAGATCCTTCATAATTGTTGCCTTACCTTATTCTCTTTCTAGAATCACACTATTCTTTTATCTCTTATTTAATAAGTTGAATTGTTATTACTAATATGCTACATGTCATTGCTTTCACTAAGTGCTATTATTATAAGTGATTACCATTAGCTCTAACTATGGTACCTATAACCCTTTTTATGCAGAAATCCTCATACCGATGTGAGTAATCATCGACTATGTGATCCTCATACCAATGCAAGTAATCATTGGCTATGTGTTTGAGTGATTATGGCAATAGCCTCCACTATATGTGTTCGAGTGATTATGATAACAGCTTTCACTCTATGTGCTATATGTTATAAGTGTGATTTCTGTGAATCTTTCTAAATTGCAAACTATGAATCATGAACTATAAGTTATGAGCTATGAACCCTTTATAAGGGATATGTGTTATTGTATAAGCCCTATTGTCATTAAAATCATCTATCTCACCCCTTCTTCCTTGCGTGGTTCCAGGTGAGCATTATGAGGAGGCAAGGTGATTGCTTAAGCTACCTACTCCACTTGGGAAATTCCCTTGTCAAAGTTATAATAATACCATACTATATTGAGTCCTTAGATGCTCTAGGAGTTATTATGGAAACTTTATTTTGGAATATTATGTTGGTGACTTTATTTGGAGTCTTATTATTATTTTCATACGGATTTGTATTAAAGTATATTTTTAGCTTTTGCAACTTAAAGTTTTTCATTTATAAAAGTTTTTTTTTGAAATTAATTCATGAGGTTCGGTATGATCCTAGGCAAGATTATTATATACATGAGTGGGTTCTATGGGCATAAGTGACCTTATGTCTCCCCATGTTCTAGGACCGTTATGTCTCAAAAAATGGGATGTGACACATATGAACCTTATTATTGATATCTATTGTTAAGCAAAAATACCCTTTTGATGTGGGGTAATACATCATATCTTGTTGCACTTATATAAACCTATGGGTAGGGTGAGAGTACCTTACCTTTGTTAGGGGGGAATGCTTAACTGTAAGACTTGATCAGTCTTGTGTAATGTCATATATGTGAGTGAGCAAGACTTAGGCAACCACTCTTTTATTTACATATGAGAAATAAATCGCTTCTAAGAATTTATTATTTCTGCTAAAGATATTGCTTCTCTCTTGAATGATAAAGTGATTCATAATAATAATTTTGATTAACGTAGATCCATTGCCACAATGAACATATCCTAATAACAACCTATATAGTATCCTTATATTATAATATTATGCACTCACTGAGCTTTGTCTCATTTTTTAGTTGTTTAAATTTTTCAAGATATGTTAACGAGTTAGCAAGATAAATTTCAAGCCTTGTCATTCTGCTTAGAAATTACTCTGCTAATTTTAGGTGTTATGGATTTTGATTATATGACTATGAAGATTGCTATTTTAGAACTCCATGTTTACTAAAGGCCTAGTATTAAAATGTTATCAGATTTATGTGTATTGTAAACTATATTATAATTATTATTATGTTAGTATATTTAGTAATGAACATAAGGATAACAACATGAAATATAAATTGGGAATTTATACAAGATGAATATGCAAATAGTATTGATAAGTGTATAATTGGCTATATTTTACCCCCTATTTTTAGAGCATTTTTATTATTAAATTGAGTTTAATTTGTTTGGTTGAGTGCTTTTCAAAGTGATTCTTAAGAATTCTTCATATTTTGCAATGCCAAGGTCATTTAAGCTAAAATCACAAATTTAATTCGAGAAACGATGCATTTTTGAGCAATTTATCTATTGACACGCCCAGCGACATGGGCATGTCACTGCCTGTGTCATTCCCATATCTTAAAAGGCAAGATTTGTGTGTTTGAAGCGACAACATGCCTAGAGACATGGGCGTGTCAAGCTAAATTCTAGGATATAAGAGCTAATTTTTCATAGAATTTTAGGAATCGGTGATTTTTCATTGAACAACAGTATTTTCTAAGGCTGAGAAGAGAGTTTTGGAGAATTTTTCAAGGTGAAGACCCAAGGATTGAAGATTCATCAACTTATCATGATTTGTTTGAGAATTCTTTCTCTTTTCTTCTATCTTTTGTTTTTCTTTGTCATGAACATGAACTAATTTCTTTCTATCTAGATATTGATGAACCCTAGCTAATTTTGTATGGATTGAATAGATTTCTATCAATTAAATCATTCGATTGAGTTGTTTTATTATTGTGATTGCTTTATTGTTTAATTCCAATTAATAACAGCATGCTTATTGATTGGGTGATTATTTTCATTTCATAAATTGAGAAAGCTTGATATGAATAGAATACTCACAAGAATTAAGGATTGATTAGGGTGCTAGAGATAGACCTACAAAGCCCTTTGGCTTATTATTCCTTGATTTTATTACTGTTTTTATTTGGTTATAGATTGAGAAGAGATTCCTTTTATAACACTTAGAGATTAGGGATTAATCCACTTAAGAAAAGTTTTAATCTATTTATGTGGAATGCCAACTCAACTCTTGGAATTGGTTTAATTGATATGTTATTCCTAAATGGAAATAAGGCTAGGGGGATTCAATACCTAGATAGGTTTTTGCCATTGATAATCTTCATCCTTATTCTCTTAATTGTTATTTAATTTACTTTCAATTTAAGTCCTTTTAATTTTGATAAATCTCAAAATACTTGCTAACTAGATAACAGTCAACGTTTGAGCTAGTACTTGTCCTTGTCCTCAGTGGAATGATAACTTACTCATTAATGTATTACTTGTGCAATTTGTGCACTTACAGAACACGCATTAAGTTTTTTGCACCATTGCAAGGGACAACAATTTTCAATATGAGCAATAAATTGAGATTGTTGATTTAGTTTTTATTTTCTTGTTTTTAAGCATTTGTTCTTGTTTTGTCTACTATTATTTCAGGCACTCTTCTATTTGCATGACCAGAGCAAGTTCCTCCAGAGTACTTGACTTTAATCTAGAGCTAGCAAAAACACTAAGGAATAAAAAAAAATAGAGAGAAGAATTAACTTTGGGGGAGAAGGCTGTGACAAACAATAACTTCAAAATCAAACCGAATTTCATACAAATGATACAGTAGCATTGCCAATTTAATGGGTTTCCTTATGAGGATCCTAACACTCGCCTAGAGAATTTTTTGGAGATTTGCAACACTTTTAAGATCAATGGAGCATCAGATGATGCTATATGGTTAAGATTGTTCCCTTTCTCTCTTATGGAGCGGCCCAAGAAATGGCTCAAGTCTTTTCCACCTAGTTACTTTACTACTTAGGACCAGTTGGCTAAGAAGTTTTTGGAGAAGTACTTCTCGCCCTCATAGATAGCAAAGTTCAAGAATGACATCTCGTCATTCATATAACAAGATGGCGAGACACTGTATGATGGTTGGGAAAGGAATAAGAATTTGCTGAGGAAGTGTTCACATCATGGGCTTCCACTATGGCTGCAAATTCAAACTTTTTACAATGGTTTGACTTACACAAGCAAGCAAGCCATAGATGTTATGGCTAATGGTTCTTTAAATAACAAGACTTTTAAACAAGTAAGGGATTTGATAAAGAAATGACTTTATATAACTATTAGTGGTAAGTCCAAAGGAAACAAGGAAGATTAAGAGTAGATGGTTTACATTAGTTGGACCTTATTGTAGCCTTGACAGTGTAATTGGAGGAAATGAATGAGAAGATTGATTTTTTAGCCTCCTCTTTAAAGAAGTCAATTTAGGTGATGTCATGTGATTGGTGTGGGGGTGGACACCAAAGCTAGGATTGCCATAATGGAAATAATTTTGCTAGGCAGGAGCAAGTGGATTATATTGGCAACATACCTAAATAATAGCAGAACAACCCCTATAGCAATACATACAATCCAAGGTGGAGGAATCATCTGAATTTCTTATCGAGTAACTAGAATAATCCAAGACCTCCACCTAAATTTCATCAACCCCAACAATAACAACAAGCAGCTCCTCTAATAAATAGTAGTTTGGAAGAAATGATGGAGAAATTTATGGCTGCTTCTAAAAATAGGTTCCAATCAACCAAGATAGCTTTAAGGAACTAACAAGCCTCCATCCACAATTTAGAAAATCAAGTGGGGCAAATTGCAAAAATTTTAAGCGAGAGACCTTAAGGTAGTTTGCCTAGCAACACTAAGACAAATCTAAGGGAGCAACTTAAGGCAATCACTTTGAAAAGTGGCAAGGGTTTAGAAGATGTTGAGAAGCGAAAAATGATGGTACAAGTTAAGGGTGATAAGGGGAAGGGAAAGAAGAATAAAGAAGAGGAAGCAGTCAAGCCTACCCCTATAGTTCCATATTACAAGCCTCACATTCCTTATCCGGTGAGTTTGAAATAAAATCAGATAGATGCTCATTATGGTAAGTTCTTAGAAGTCTTGAAGCAATTACATATCAATATTCCTTTGGTAGATGCTCTTTTGTAGATGCCAAAGTATGCAAAATTTTTAAAAGAATTGCTGACCAAAAAGAGAAAGCTGGAGGAAGTATCCGTGGTTTAGTTATCAAAGGAGAGCTCAATGATTATCAGGAAACTACCAAAAAAACTCAAGGATCCAAGGAGTTTTACTATCCTTTACTTGTTAGGTAGTTTACAAATTAATAGAGCTTTAGCAGACCTTAGGGCTAGTGTCAGCATATGCCCTATAAGGTTTTCAAGAAATTATGTTTAGGAGAACTAAAACCAACACATCTGAGTATTCAGTTGGTGGACAAGTCCACTATATACCCTAAAGGTATCAATAAGGATGTGTTGGTCAAGGTTGGTCATTTTATTTTTCTTGTGGATTTCATAGTGTTGGATATAGATGACAATATTAAGAACTCACTCAATTTAGGTAGACCTTTCCTAGCCATAGCTAGAGTGGGCAAGGAATAGGTCATTTTCCAAATTCCTAAAATTTCTCATCACACAATCACACTAGATAATGTTTATTCTTTTGAAAACATAGTTGAGCATGAAACAGTGAATCATATATTTGATGTTATTCAAAAAAAATCTTTAGAGAGTGATGTTTTGCAGGAAATCGAGAAAGACAAAGTTTTTGAAATTGATGTGCCCTTAGTTCGTGTTGAGGCTGAGAAAATAAAGGAGGCATTTGTGGGAAGAGAAAAGAAGATGTTTAAGCTCAGGCTAAGTAAGCAAATTGAGAGAAAATAGAAGTCTATAGTGAATGTTCATGTTTGGTTGTTGAACTCTAAAGCGTTGAATTTTCTTTAGAAGCTAAAACCTCAATGTTGTGGATCCTTTAGGATTAAGAAATTCTTTGCATGTGAGTTAGGTAAGATACTTCACCTAAAAAGGGTAAATTTCAAAATCATGCAAGAAAATTAAACTTTTTGAGTTAGGGTGAACAATCACCCTAATCGTCTAGCTAAGATGACATTAAAGAAGCTCTGGGTGGGAGGCAACCCACCAATTTGAGTGGTTTTAGTTTTTTGTTTTTTGTTTTTCATTGTTTTGGTTTATTATTTTTCTTAGTGTTAATTGTTTTTTTTTTTTTTTGCTTGGTGATGTTGGTTTTTATGGTCAAGCAAGTCTGTTGAGAAAAGAAATTGAAATTTTGACAAAGTGTTGTGGGCTAGGTGACATGCCCAATGACATGGGCATGTCTCTGAATATCTCATTTAACTGAGTTCTAGTAGCTATGACATGCCCAGTGACATGGGCATGTCTCTAATCGTGTAATTACATTTGATGTCTAGTAGCTATGACATGCCCAGTGACATGGGCATGTCAATGAACGTGTAACTACAGTTAAGGTATAGTAGTTATGACATGCCCAGTGACATAGGCATCTTAGTGACCATGTCAATAGCTGAAATATTTAAAAAAATTTCCAAAAAGGTGACATGCCCAGCGACATAGGCATGTCGGTACATGTGTCAATGGGTTTTAAACATAACTTAACCCATTTTAAACTCAATCTTTTCTCATTTTTTTCTCAAATCTACATAGATTTCTCTCAAATTTCTTGCACTCTCTCATTCAAAATCACATCCCCAATCATTCTAGAGGGGATTTTGATAATCATAAGTGGATTTCTAAGGGTAGTCCTTGCATTTTTGCTTGCATTTCTCGACATATCCATTGTCAATCTCTAAGTTTGCCTCTAAGTCCCTTTTCTCTTGATTTTTCTACAATTTATATTATTCTACTCATGGGTTTTGATGGATTTGTGCTTTAAACTTGAATACATTACAATGGGTTTGTGTTTTAACATGTTTTTAGGGTTATGCTTTGTTTATTTTTGAAATTTTGTTATAGGTAATGTATGAATGTGCCTAATTCTTAATTTTTGCAAATCCATTATCATTCTCTTGGGTTTGTATCACTGGGCTATGGAAATTGCTGAGTTTTGAAGATGTTTTTATTAATTATTGATTGGTTAGGTCATTATTCCATCGTTTTATGATGATTTCGATTGTGCCCAACTTATTAGTAAGCTATGATAGGTCTAAAAATTGTTGAATATGAATATTTGATAGTTTGATTATTGAAAGATGTGCTGAGATTACTTATTAATAGTCTAGTTGTAACAAACCACAATCATCCTAGAAATTTTCGTGACAATTTTCTTGACTTAGAACCATTAAGGCTAAGTGTGTGCTTTAATGGAAATTTATGTGCTATGTAATTGATGAGTATGTGGCATGTTAAATTAATTTTAATATGTATAGTATGGATTATTATTATGAAATAAATAATTTATAGGAAATGCATTAGCATAAAATAAAGTATTTTTCATAAAATGAATTTTCATGCAAAAAGGCGATTTTTAAAGCATAAAGTAATTTTATGAGTATTTTAAAATAACTTTTAAAATAAATGTTTTGGGGGAAATTTTAAAGAAAATAATAAGAAAAATATTTTTATTTTAATTACCTATAATCATCCCCCAAAAATAATTAAAAAGCCCAAATATCTAAAAGCCTACTACAACAAAACACTCTTAACCTAGCTCATTAAGAGTAATCTTGGGAATTGCCCAAAACCCTAGATATATTATGTGAATTTTGGTCAGCCCTTCATTCCAGTAGCCACTGTTCTATTATTTCATTATTTTGGCAGAAAAATTTCTCTCAAAATTATTCTCTCTTCCAAAATTCACAAAATACTTTCAAACTTTGCGATTTCGCGACCGTTTCGTAAGTTTTTCCTTTCCTTTCAATTTATTATTGGATTCTTATGAAACTAATAATGGGAAAACTATTTTAAAATAAATATTTACTAATTTTGAATGATAAAATTTGGCCTAGGTGAATCCTTGAGAGAGAAATCAATTTTTCTACCGAAAACACCAACCTCTCTAGCGATTTTTCCAAAGGTGAATCCTACAATTCAAAATTGAAATTTCATGCATAAACACAACTAGGGGGACGATTCCTATGTTTTTGTTTTCTAAATTGATTTTTGATGTGTTTAGATGAAAAATATCAAATTAAAACATATTTCTGCATATTACTGTAATGACTGAAAAGTTTTGGAAAACAAGGAAATTTAAGGTTTTCATCATAGAACTTGAAAGTTGGAAATTTTCATGGTTTTACATTGATATGGCTGCCGATTTGTGTATGGTGGAATTCTATATTGATATTTGTTATGTTTGTGTGGGAAATAGTGATTTAAATCATGTGTTTACATATTACTGTAATGAACAGAAAGCATGAAAAGTAAGAAAACTCATGATTTTCATTCTAAATCCTAAACTTGGAATTTTCATGCATAAGAAAAATCTATGGCTGCCAAATTGTATGTATTGATGTTATAAACTGATATTTGTTATGATTGAATGAAAAATAATGGTTTAAATCACATGTTTACATATTACTATAATGACTAAAAAATACTGGAAATAAGAAAACTCATTGTTTTTTATCCTAAAAACTAAAGTTGGAAATTTTCATGCATATAGATCTATAGATGTGCTGATTCCTACATCTTAAAAATTAAAGTTGGAAATTTTCATGCATATAGATCTATAGATGTGCTAATTCCTACATCTTCATGTTCCAAAATGATTTTTGTTTTGATTACATGAAAAATCTTGGTTCAAACCATGTTTCTACATATTACTATAATAGACGGAGAGTGCGAAAATTAAGAAATTCAGGTTTTCTCTTTAATGGGGTATTCAGCCTACATTGGGATTCTTATCCCAATGTCTATAATTTTTATGCAATGTATTTTAATGATTATTGATATGTATGTATGAATGATAAATGGTTAAATTGCATAGTGGTTGAAGGAAGGACTCTAGACAAGGCTAGAGACAATTTGTTATACATAAGTTATCTTAACCTTATATTATGATTGCAATGTGAATATGATTAGGTAATATGGAAATAGGTTTTATGATGAGTCAATAATGAATTTATGATCTTGAATTGATGAAGAGATTAATTGAATAAATTGAGCATAAGAGCTAGGCATGACATTTGAAAGGCTATTGATAAGTTGACATGTATGGAAGTGGTAAGTGTACTAAGATGATTATTAAAGTGAATTGATATCAAAATCATGACATTGTGCTTGACTTGAGAAAAGTAGTGGTATGATTTATAATATGCTTTCATGTGACCCTATAAAGGCTAAATGGGCAAGACTTTTAAAGTCAACATGTTATGTGCAAGTGATGAGTGCACATCTATATGCAACTCTAAGTGTATGCAAATGTTATATGTGCATGGAGTAGTTATGGGATAGGATAGCATGATAATTAAATATATACTAGGTATTGAATTAAATATTATGTTAGAGCTTGAGAAGCTCTAGAGGTTCAAAGGCTACAAGTACTAGGAGTGAAGAAACCACAAGGTGAGTAAACATTATGCTATTGTTATAAGTGCAAGATATCATGATTGAGTTAATGAGAACCTTTGAGATTCTTGAAACCCAATTTCACTTTAATTAAATTTGATTATGTAAATTCTTTGCTAAGCTTGGGTTGCTCAAGGACAATTGGTTTGAAAACCAAAAATGTTTATTCAATGATATAAAAAACCCTTTGAGATTGCACCTTATCTACTTTAGATTGCACCTTATCTACTTTCTTTCTGGAACTACATTATTATTGGATCTTTTGTTCATAAAGTTAAACTACTATTATTATTATGGCACACATTAATGTTACCTTAAATGCTATTGTTATATGACTACCATTAGCTATAGCTATGGTACCTCTAATCCTTTATGTAGAAATCTCTAGGTAATCATCAAAATCTGTGCACATGGTCTTAACCCAATGAATAAGGGTAGTGTATCCACCTCAACTAGAAGGGGTAGTTCTAGCCATGAAGCTTGATCAATTTCACAACTTTATAAGTTATGGGTTGGGAGTTTGAAATTGGTATGAGGCCACCTCAACCTCGAGTGAATGAGCTAACATAGTCATTTACTCTTTATAGGTAATGAGTGTTATCATGGGAGTTGGAATTTGGTATAAGGCCACCTTAACCTTGAGTGAATGAGCTAACATAGTCATTTACTCTTTATAGGTAATAAGTGTTATAAGTGTGATTTCCGTAAACCTGTTCTAGTGCAAATCTTGCTAAAGTGAAATTGTGAAACCATGATTTGTAAATCATGAACTATAGGCTATATGCAATGGGCTTTCTTTGAAAATGAGATATATGATATCATAAATGCTATGTTGTTTACTCATTGAGATCATCTATCTCATCCCTTCTTCCTTGTGTGGTTCCAGGTGAGGAAATGTGAGGAGGCAAGGTGATGGCTCAAATATTCTACTACTTCACTTGGGGATTCCTTATCAAAGTCTTTAATAATATTATGTTATGAAGAGATATTCATAGATGCTTCAGGAGTTTATTTGGGATATTAATCATTGATGATTTATCTTAAGGCTTTAAATGTTATTTTCTTTAAGATGTTTCCAAAGTGTTTTGCTAAACTATTCTTCCACATATTGAGGTTTCTTATATTATTGGATATTTAAGTTAATGCATCGGGTTTGGTATCATCTTAGGCATGATTTGTATAAGTATAAGTAGGTTCTACAGGCATGGGTGACCATATGTCTCCCCATGTTCTAGGACTGTCATGTCTCTAAGGACAGGATGTGACACTAGTTGTTTGGCAATGCAATGTTATGAGTCATTGGCTTATTTGTTGCTTGATTACTAGTATGTTTTGCTTCTCATTGATTAGTAAACTATTGCATATGTTAGTAGAATATGGTGATTCTATAAGGCCCAAATTGTTAGTGGATGTGATCAGTTAGTGGTTAAGTTGTTGGACTCATTGGTGAATATACTTGTTGCTGGTTAATGGCTATGCAATTCAAAGTTATTGTCTGTTTGATTGATTGTTGAGTTGCTTGTTCAGGTACCAAATTTTTTGGGCCCGTTACGATGCTGAAATTTTAAAAATTCTAACATAATTGTATTGGCATTGGCTTTGTTTTATGTTTTTATTGTTGGTTTTATAGAACATGAGTTCATGCAAGCGACCATCTGCTAGAAGAGGCAAGACCCTGCCCACTAAAAATGCTTGAAGTGATGGTAGTTTGAGCCAACCTGTAGCTGCCCCAACCGTCACATTCATAAAGGATCACAAATGCCTCAAGTTTACAAAGAGGGAGATACGAAGAGGTTTGCAATGTTGGCAAACAAGAAATGGTCACCTGCTCAAGTTATTGATTGGGAGGCTTTGAACTAAGCAAGACTTGCTAATGAGGTTTGAGGTTTAATACACCAACTAGGGTGGCAACGATTCTTTGCCATTAATGAGGCAGTATATAAAGAATTGACACTAGAATTCTATTGCACATTCTAGTTTGATAAGGCAAATATCTCCATTTCTAAGCCAAATATGAAGTTTTGGTTAGGTGGCAAACCATTTCACTTAAGCATTAATCAGCTCAAAGTCCACTTAGGGTTATATACTGGAGAGGAGGTGATAACTGATGAGTATAGGCAAGCAAAGGTAGATTTTTTAAAGTATAATTTTGAGCTTGCCAGAGTTTGGGAGTGATTCACCTTATAGGCCAGTATGTGCCTAAAGTGTCCAAGGCATCAAACTTTGCATCTTTTACTCATTGGGTGGTGCAGAAACTACTAGCCCACACTATTGCAACCTAGCATAATAGCATAGGAGTTGTGGGACTGCTATATCTCTTCTTTTTGAAGTGTATGGTTGATAGGATTGAATGCAATATTGCCTATGCTGTCACCCACTTCTTCTATGAATAGTCAAATAAGGGGTCAACTGGTTGTTTATATGGTGGAATGTACATCATAAAGTTGGCTAAAGTTTTAGGCATGTTGGATGAGTGCCAGCCTATGACTGGGGATGGGAACCTTAAACTACTCAATATGGGTACCTTAAAGAGGTTGAATTCGACGAGGGTTGTCGAGCCACAGGCACCATCTACTATTACTTTTGCTACAATCCCTCCAGTTCCCACTTCTGAGATGCCTCAGCCTCAGCCAACTAATATTCCCAGTCCATCCACTACTACTGCACCCTCTACTTCGGCTGGGCCTTCTATTCCACCGTTTGCTCAGATATCCCCTTTCAGAGATTAGGCCCATACCATTGGTACTATTTAGGATGATGACAGGAAACTTATAGAGTTTGAGCACCATATTTTTTGGATTGAGAACGAGTTAGGGAATTTAGAGATTGATTAGTAGCTCATATAGGTTGCTCAGTATGACATGCAATAATCCATGGAGTGACATCAGGCCTCTATTTAGGCAACCCTTGATTACGAGAGAGCATAGTGGACATGGCTTTAGGAGTCCATGTTAGAGTTTTAGAGATCTCAAGGGTTTCAGCCATAGCATCTGCTGCCTCCACCATACTCGCCACCACAACATGTTGATGTCTCCAATGATGGTGATAGAAATGATGATGAGATGGACGAGTAGTCCTATCTTTTTATCCCTTTTTCTTTTCTTTGTACTTTATTTTTATTTCAAATTAATATACTCTTTATATTATTACTTATACTTTTCTTTTTCTTTTATTTTGTTTTTATTTTTGCTTTTATGGATCTTCATATTTTGTTTAGTACAGTCTGTCTTGGTCTATAGCTAAAATTAACATGGCAAGGCCACCAATCTAGCATTTATACATTTTGATTCATGGTAATGACAGGGCAGTTTTCTCTTTCTCTCCTTTTTTCTTTTCTTTGAATTCAACACATTTGGGAAAATTTGTAAATTAAGTGTGGGAGAGGGGTATTTGTTTGTTTGTTTGTGTATTTGTTTATTCTTTTTGCTTTGTTTTGTTTCAAGCAAATAAATTGTAATAATGGTATGAATTGGAATGGTCCCTCTTTAGCTCTTAATTATTTATGATTATTTTTATATGACAATTTCTCATTGATGTTTGGCTTGGTTAACTTTATCATTTGCTAAGGATTGAGTATGGTCATCATAATTAGAGAATTAAATTGATGGAATTTGGATACTTGGAGTTTGAAACCTTAGTTACATTTTTTAGCATATGTTGATTCCTTTGTAACTTAAGTTAAGATTAGTAAGATAGACTTAATAACTTAAGTCCTTGACTATTTTTCAATTAAAAAAAAAGAAATTAAAAAAAAAAGAAGAAGAAGAATAAATTGCATAAGGAGCTTTGAACATTTTTCCATATTCCGCTGATTTTGACTCTTTTAAGCAAAGGAGTTGTGATTATGAATAGTGCTAGTAGCCATTTGGATTCGTGATTCTAGCTAAGTAACCAAGGGTCGGCGTAAAAAATGTTTACCTTTGCATCAAAAAGCTAGTATGACGATTCAAACAAGTTGGGCTTCTTAAATGGTAAAAAAAAATTGCAATAAAGGTGCAATTGAATGTTAAAGTAAAAAAGAAAATCCAGAGATTGGTCAGTTGCCTAAGAGAAAATCTTTCATTTGTTACTTTTGTTTAGCTCTTGTTTCTTTGGAATTGTATGCTTAATCTTTTAACTTTGGAATTTAGACTTCAGGATTGTAAGTTTTATCTTTGAGTTTGAGGTTCTTTAATTTGAGGATCCTTTAATTTGACTGCTATATTTGAGAATTGGTTTTTAATTAAAAATTTTTAGCCTTACTAATTTGAGTATTGTCAAACACTATGTTTTCTTTTTGCTTTGGAGAGGTTGTCCATTTTCTAAATGTTATTGTGATTTAATTTGCTTGAGGATAAGCAAAATTCAAGTGTGGGAGAATTTGATAAGTGTATAATTGGCTATATTTTAGAGCATTTTATTGTTAAATTGAGTTTAATTTGTTTGTTTAACTGCTTTTCAGAGTGATTCTTAAGAATTATTCATATTTTGGAATGCCATGGTCATTTGAGCTAAAATCATAGATTTAATTCAAGAAATGATGCCTTTTTTGAGCAATTTTTCTATTGACATGCCTAGTGATATGTGCGTGTCACTGCCTGTATCATTCCCGTATTGTAACAACCCACACCCACCCTTGGAATTTTCGTGATAAATTACTTCATTTAGAACTATTAAGGTTAAGTGTGTACTTTTGTGAAAATTAGTGATCTAAGTGATTGATGAGTATGTGGCATATTAAATTAATTTTAATATGCATAAAATGAGTTGCTATTGTAAAATGAATGATTTACATAAAATGCATTTGCATAAAAAAATTATTTTAAATAAAATGAATTTTCAGGCATAAGACAAATTTTAAGCATAAAATAATTTTATGAGTATTTTTAAAATATTTTAAAATAAATATTTTTGGGGGAAATGTTACAGAAATAATAAAAAAATATTCTTTTTTATTTTAATTTTACTCAGCCCAAAAATTTAAATAAAAGCCCAAATACCCAAAAGCCCACTACACAAAAATCCTCCTAACCTAGCTCATTAAGGGTATTGGTGAAAATTTCACCCAAACCCTAATATATAATCTAAATTTCGGCCAGAATAGAGTTCCAACAGCCATCCGCATATTTTTTCTGTATCTTGACAGAAAAATCCTCTCAAAATATTCCTCTCTACCAAAATTAAGAAAACACCTTTCCGTTTCGCGATTTCTTGATCGTAACTGTAAGTTTTTCTTCTCTTTTAATTTCTAAACTGATTTCTATGAAATAAATTATGGAAAAATTATTTTGAACTAGTTGATTATTGATTTTTATAGATTTAATTTTGTTTGGGTGAGTTTTTGGGATAGAAAATCTATTTTCTACCAAAAACACGATTCTTTCCACGAGATTTCTCCAAAGGTGAATTCTATAACTTAAAATCACAATTTTTATGCATAAACATCACAAGGATGTGGGGGGGGGGGTGGGGGGGAGGGGAGGGCAATTTGTGTATTTTTGTGTTCTAAACTAATTTTTGATTTGTTTTGATGGAAAATATTCGATTAAATAATATTTCTGCATATTTCTGTGATGACTGGAAAGTTTCAAAAAATAAAGGAGTTCAAGGTTTTTGTGTTAGAACTTGGAAGTTAGAAAATTCTATTATTGAATGGACATATGGCTGCCGATTTGTATGAAGAAGTGCTCTAATATGATATTTGTTTTGTTAGATGAAAAATAATGATTTGAATCATGTGTCTGCTTATCGTTGAAATGAACAAAAAGCGCGGAAAGCGCGAAAACTCATGATTTTTCACCTAAGTCTTTAAACTTGGAATTTTTTTGTATAAATCCTATCTATGACTGCCAAATCATGTATGGATGTGTTATAAACTAACATTTGCTATGATTGAATGAAAAATAATAGTTTAAGCAACCTGTTTACATATTTCTGAAACGACTAGAAAATACCAAAAACAAGAAAACTCATGGTTTTATGTTCTATAATTCAAAAGTTGAATTTTTATGTATAAACAACACCAAGAGTGGCCAATTCATATGGATTTAAATTCTAAAATGAATTTTGTTGTGTTTACATGAAAAATCTTGGTTCAAACCATGTTTTTACATATTTCTGAAATAGACGGAAAGTGCAAAAAGAAGAAGAATTTAGTTTTTACGTTAGTGATGCATTCGGCCTACATGAATCTTTTTATCCCAATGTTTATAATTTTTATGTGATGTGTTTTGATGAATATTGACATGTATGTATGTATAATAAATGATAAAATTGCATGTTAGTTGAAGGCATGATTCTAGATAAGCTTAAATGCATTATGGTATACTTAAGGTATCTTAACCTTATATAGTGATTAGAATACAAATATGATTGGGAAATATGGAGCTAGGTGTTATGATGACTTGATAATAAATATATGGTTTTGAGTTGATGAAGTGACAATTGAGTAAAAAGGATCATAAGAGTTAAGCATGACATTTGAAAGGTTAATGGTTAAGTTGACATGTATGGAAGTGTAAAGTGTATTAAGATGATCGTTAAAGTGAAATAATATTGAGGTAATAATATTGTGATGACCTTAAAAAGGTATTCATGTGAATGTAATGTGATATCAAGAGAGCCTATAAGGCCAAAATATGCAAGACTTTCAAAGTCAATGTGTTATGTGCAAGTGATGAGTACACCTATGTGTGGACTCTAAGTGTATGTGTATGCTATATGTGCATGAGGTAGTTATGGGATAGGAGCATCATGAGTAAATAAATACTAAGTGGAAAATCAAATATTATGTTAGAGTTTGAGGAGCTTTAGAAAGGCAAAGGGACTACGTTGCTAGGAGCAAAGGAACCCCAAGGTGAGTAAACATTGTATTCATTCTTCAAATGTGAGTAAACACTATGTTCATGTTACAAGAGTGAGTAAACATTTTATTCATTCTACAAGTGTAAGTAACATTTTGTTGTGTTACAAATATGTGATATCATGCTATGTGAGCTTTTGTGATCTTTAAAACCCAAGTTCTTTCTATTCTAAAATATTATTATATGAATTCTTTGACAAGCTTGGGTTGCCAAGGGACACTTGGTCCAAAACTATTTTGTTTATCCTAGAGAACTTTCTTGTGATTAACACCCTAACTTATATTCTTTCTAGAACTACATTATCATTATATCTTTTGCTTGAAAGCTAAACCACTATTGTTATTGGAATACATGTTATTATTGCCTTATGTGATATTGTTAATTGTGATTACCATTAGCTCTAACTATGGTACCTTTAACCCTTTATGCAGAATCCTTGTGCCGATGCAGGAAATCATCAAAACCTGTGCACATGGTCTTATCCCGTTGGATAAGGGTAGTGTATCCACCTCAGCTAGAAAGGGGCGGTTCTAGCCATGGAGCCTAATCAGCTTCATGCCTTATAAGTGATAGGAGTTGGAATTTATTATAAGGCCACCTCTCCTTAAAGTGTTCGAGTGATAGAGCAATAGCCTTCACTCTTTATAAGTGATAAGTGTGATTTCTGCAAAGTTACCAAATTAAACCCTTGCTAAATTACAACCTGATTCATGAATTATAAATCATGAACTATGTGTATAAGTTATATGTTTCCTTTCCAAAGGAATACGTGATATGTGTGTGCCTTATCATTTACTCATTGAGATCATCTATCTCACCCCCTTTTTCCTTGTGTGGTTCTAGGTGAGCCAATGTGAGGAGGCAAGGTGATGGCTTAAGCATTCTACTTTGCTTGGGGAATTCCTTGCCCAAGTTATCAATAATACTAATTTATGAAGTCTTATCATTAGATGCTCCGGGAATGTTGATTGATACTTATTGATATATATTATTTTCCTCATGGATTTTATATGTAATTATTTATTTTAGATTTTCGCAATTAAAAATATTCATCTAAATGTTTTAAACAAGTTATTGTAAGAGGTTTGGTAAGATCCTAGGCATGATTTGTTTATACGTAAGTGGGTTCTATGGGCATGGGTGACCTTATGTCTCCCTATGTTCTAGGACCATCATATCTTTAAGGTTGGGATGTGACACGTATCTTAAGAGGCGAGATCAGCAAGTTCAAAGCATCGACACGCCCAAAGACATAGGTGCGTCACTAGCCGTATTAAGCTAAATTCCAAGGTATAAAAGCTGATTTTTGATAGAATTTCAAGGATCCACGATTTTTCATTAAACAATAGTATTTTCTAAGTCTGAGAAGAGAGTTTTGGAGAATTTTTTAAGGTAAAGACCCAAGGATTGAAGATTGGAGCCAAGATTCATCAACTTATCATGATTTGTTTAAGAATTCTTTCTCTTTTCTTCTATCTTTTGTTTTTCTTTATCATGAACATGAAATAATTTCTTTCTATCTAGATATTGATGAACCCTAGCTAAGTTTGTATGGATTTAATATATTTCTATTAATTAAATCATTCAGTTGAGTTGTTTTATTACTATGATTGCTTTATTATTTATTTCCAATTAATAATAGCATGCTTATTGATTGGGTGATTGTTTTCATCTTTATGACTTAAGAAAGCTTGATATGAATAGAATACTCACAAGAATTCAGGGTTGATTAGGGTGCTAGAGATAGACCTATAAAGCCCTTTGGCTTATTATTCCTTGATTTTATTGTTGTTTCTATAAGGTTATAGATTGAGAAGAGATTCCTTTTATAACACTTAGAGATTAGGGATTAATCCACTTGAGAAAGGTTTTAATCTATTTATGTGGAATGCCAACTCAACTCTTGGAATTCGTTTAATTGATATGCTATTCTTGAATGGAAAGAAGGCTAAGGGGATTCGATATCTAGATAGGTTTTTGCCATTGATAATCTTCATCCTTATTCCCTTAATTGTTATTTAATTAACTTTCAATTTAAGTCCTTTTAATTTTCATAAATCTCAAATACTTGCTAACTAGACAACAGTTAACATTTGAGCTAGTACTTGTCCATGTTCCCAGTGGAACGATAACTCACTCACTATTGTATTACTTGTGTGATCTGTGCACTTGCAGAACATACATCAATTTTTTTTATTGATGAGCATTTGGTAATATATAAAATGATAATACAATAATGGCAATAAAGAAAAGCTATTGGCTTTTGATCTTGGCATAAGGTTCAATATGGTAATTGATAAAGAATAATAAGTTAAATGGGGTACTACGAGTTTAGGTGACTTTATGTCTACCTATGCCCTAGGATCATCATGGCTTAAAAGTGGGTCGTGACAACAAAATTGACCTATTCAAAAAAGATAAATAAAGTGAAGTGTTCATTTGAATTCCTTGAAACATTCAAGAAATTTAAGATGAAAAGGAAAATAAATATTAAGGATATTTCATACAAAAGGGGAAAGAGTATATAACCCTTTGATCTAATTGAGGTAGTGAGAACTTGATTACCAATTTTTGAGGAATTCCCTAAATATAAAATTTGCATATTGTAACAACTCACACCTACCCTAAAAATCTTTATGACAATTTGCTTGATTTAGAACTATTAAGGTTAAGTATGTGCACTTACGAAAATCTATGTTCTATGTGATTGATGAGTATATGGCATGTTAAATTAATTTTTAATATGCATAATATGAGTTATTATTATAAAATAAATGATTTATATGAAGTAAATTAGCATAAAATAAATTATTTTAAATAAAATGAATTTTCATGCATAAAGGTAATTTTTAAACATAAAATGATTTTTTGAGTATTTTAAAATAATTTTTAAATAAATGTTTTGGGAAAAATTTTAATGAAAATAATAAGAAAAATATTTTTATTTTAATTATTTATAATCAGCCCTAAATTTAAATAAAAAGCCCAAATACCCAAAAGCCCGCTACATTAAAACCCTCCTAACCTGGCTCATTAAGGGTATTAGTGGAAATTGCCCAAAACCCTACATATAATTTCCAATAGCCATCACTCTAGTCTTCTATATTTTGATAGAAAAATTCTCCCAAAATATTTCTCTCTATTGAAATTAAGAAAACACCTTTCCATTTTGTGATTTCTTGACCGTAATCATAAGTTTTAGTCCTCTTTCAATTCCTTAACTGATTTCTACAAAATAGATTATGAGAAAATTATTTAGAATGAGCTATTTACTGATTTTTACAGATTTAATTCAGTTTGGGTGTGTTTTTTAGAGAGAAATTTAATTCTCTACCAAAAACACAAATCTTTCGGCGAAATTTCTTCAAAGGTGAATCCTGTAACTTAAAATTTCAATTTTTATGCATAAATATCACTAAAGGGGAGAAATTTGTGTATAATTACTTTCTAAACTGATTTTTGATTTGTTTTGATGACAAATATTGGATTAAATCATATTTTTGCATATTACTGGAATGACCAAAAAGTTTTGGAAAATAAAGGAATTCAAGGTTTTTGTGCTAGAACTTAGAAGTTGGAAAATTCTATTATTATTTGAACATGTGGCTACTGATTTGCATATGGATGGATTCTAATCTAATATGTGTTTTGTTCATATGAAAAATAACAATTTAAAATATGTGTTTGCATATCGCTGTATTGAGCGAAAAGTGCAAAAAGCGCGAAAACTCATGATTTTCTACTTCAAACTCATGTGGTTCTAGGTGAGTAGTATGAGGAGGCAACATGATAGCTCAAGCATTCTACTTCACTTAGGGAATTCCTTGTCCAAAGTCTTTAATAATACTATAAAATGAAGGGTTATCGTTAAAGGCTCCACGAATAATTATTTTGATGTTTATTTTAAGTGTTTTCTTAAGATTTCAATTGGATTATAAATATTATTTTCTTATGGATTATATGTGAGATACCTAATTATTGTCTTCCACAACTAATGGTTTTCTCATAAATGTTTCAAATGAGTTATTGTATGAAGTTTAGTACGATCCTAAGCAGTATTTGTATAAGTATAAGTGGTTTCTACAGGCGTGGGTGACCTTATGTCTCTCCATATTCTATGACCGTCATGTCTCTAAAGTTAGGATGTGACAAAGTTAGTATCAGAGCCAAGGTTTTTAGTCTAGTTTAGACCCGATTGGGTTTATAATAAGATCTAGAAATTAGAGAATGACTATTCATACTTGAAAGAGGAAATTTGATGTCTTAAGCTTATGATTCATGTCTTAAGCTTAACCGATGAGGAAGGATGTGGAACAACTTAAGACCAGGATTGCATGGGGAAGACTACTCGCCAATGAGGTCTATGTCTTCGACTAGTCACTGTCAGGATGGAGATCTTCTTTGTTATTGATGTGGTAGCAGTGACCATGTCGCTCTTGATTGCCTTGGTGGTGGACACACAGAAGCTAGGATGAGTAGTTGGTGATAATCAATGTAACAATATAGTACTTTATATGATATGAATAATATTTCCTTTGACTACCTAGTTGCTTAGTAGGAAGTGGTTTCTTTAATTGCGATGATATGATTATCTTATCTTGATAGGAGGTTATTTTTATACTATGAGATATATGCTATTTGATTTTGATATGTGATATGTGCTAAACCATGTGATATGTGATATATATATGATATGTGCTTAGTGGCATGATATGATAAATGCATGATATTTATGCTAGTATAATGGTGGGGTTAAATAGGTTAGAATAAAGGATTAGTGCTAAATTCCCTTATCGTGATAAGCAGAATGCCACCCAAAAAGAAGGTTCATGCAACTGCCCAACCTGTCAGGCAAGTAATGATGTCATATTGGACACTGCATCGAATGTTGCCTCTATACCTATATAGTCAAGAGAAAGATCTTACTCGAGGGCACCGACTATGGGCTCTAGTGAGCATGCATCTTCACAAGAGGCACACGTCATGCGTGAGGAAATGAGAGACTTGCACAAGGAAATGGACAAGCTACGAGCTCAAAGGCAGGAAGCACTGCTAACTCAAGAAAGGAATGGAGTTCAGCCGCTTATAGTAGTGGCACCTACTCAGAGAGAGAGAAAGTGATTACTTGACGAAGGAATGATCATAGCAAAATTCAAGAAGCTGCAACCACCTACCTTCTGTGGTGAGGAGGGTGATGACCCACATGAATTCTTAGATGAGATAGATAAGCTAGTCCATCAACTTTCTTGCTCAAATGCTTGAGTGATAGAGTTGGTAGGACTCCAACTCAAGAAGGAAGCTTGGTATTGTTACGAGAGAAATATTAAAGAACGGCTTTATAGAGCAGACCTACCTATGTGGGCAGAGTTTAAGTAGGAAATAATGGATTAGTTCTTGCCAGAAGGGGAAAGGCAAGATAGAACATTGTAGTTCAAGCAACTGAAGCAAAAGTCAGGGATGTCCGTATCATATTATGCTAAAGAGTTTAATCAACTTAGTTGATTGGCCATCAACATCATTCCTATGGAAGCTAGCCACGTTAATCACTTCCTAAAAGGATTGATCACACCTTTGTTTAATTTGTTGGCAACAACGGAGTTTCCAACCTTGAACAAGCTGATAGATAAGGCTAAGATAATAGAGAAAAGGTATAAGGCAGAAGGGAAAGCATAGGAACAAAGGTCATGAAGGACAGCATAGAAGAGGAGGCACAAGGAAGGAATTTTCATCATCTAGACAATGAAATGGTCAAGCTAAATAAGAACTCCCTACTTATGGAAAATGTAGAAAGAAGCATCTTGAAATTTGCCAAAAAGATTCTGGTGCATGCCTCAAGTATGCACAAATGGGGCACTTTATAAAGGACTGCCCTCAGATGAGGAGTTAAGGAAATGGGACCATAACACAACCATAATCTAGACCATTCCAATCATAAGGGCAAGGAGTTAGGATAAGGGGCCAGCTATTGGGAATGCACTAGCGATAAAGAATAAGGGCAAGGGCCAAGTCTTCACTCTAGATCAGCAAGAGGCTTGCGCATCACACATAGCCATCACAGGTATCATCCCTATTCAAAATTCTAGTGCAAAATGTTTGATTGATTCTAGTGCTACCCATTCTTTTGTGTCGCCTTATTTTGTTAAAAGTTTAGGGAGAAATAAGAAATTAATGAGTGAACCTTTAGTAGTATCCACTCCCTTGGGGGAGGTGATGGAAGTAAAGTATAAGGGATGTGAGGTAGACATTGATGGACAAAAACTTCCTATAGTATTGCTAGAATTTGATGTACTAGAATTTGATGTAATATTAGGGATGGACTGGTTATATGAGCATGGAGCTCATATTAACTATAGTGGGAAACTTGTCAAGTTTTGAACCAAGGATGGGAAGATGTTTATGTATCAAAGTGATGGGAATGAGAATCCCCTGAACTTGATATTAGCTTTAGGAGCAAGAAGAATGTTAAGGAAGGGGTGCTAAGCATACCTAGCACATGTAATCGATATTGACAAGGAGGTCGCCATTCAAGACAAGAGCATTCCAGTGGTAGATGAGTTCATGGATGTTT
The DNA here is from genome assembly GCA_947687605.1 of Reutealis trisperma. Lineage (NCBI taxonomy): Eukaryota > Viridiplantae > Streptophyta > Magnoliopsida > Malpighiales > Euphorbiaceae > Reutealis > Reutealis trisperma. The sequence goes on along the minus strand of CANTUT010000345.1, from coordinate 388,431 downwards.
TTCTAGAAGATCTACCTAGATTACCACCTGACCATGAAATTGAGTTCAACATTGAACTGTTGCCTGGAATGCAGCCTATATCAATACTGCCATATCGCATGGCACTACTAAAGGTGAAAGAATTAAAGACACAATTGCATGATCTACTTGACAAGGGTTTTATCTGACCAAGCAGTTCGCCATAGGGTGCTCTAGTGTTGTTTGTAAAGAAAAAAGATGGCACATTCTGAATGCGCATTGATTATCATCAACTTAACAAAGTCACTATGAAGAATAAGTACCCATTGCTAAGGATCAATGATATTTTTGATCAATTGCAAAGAGTTGGTCACTTCTCTAAGATCGACTTAAGGTCTAGCTATCATCAACTAAAGATCTGTGGAGAAGACATTTGCAAGATTACCTTCCATACTAGATATGGACATTATGAGTTCATGGTTCTGCCATTTAGACTGACAAATGCACTTTCTGCTTTCATGGACTTGATGAATTCGAGTATTTAGATCATTCCTTGATAAGTTTGTGATCGTGTTCATTGACAACATCCTAATTTACTTAAAGAATAAGGAAAAATATGAAGAACATTTAAGGATCGTGCTTTAAACACTATGTGATCATCAGCTTTATGCTAAGTTATCTAAGTGTGAGTTTTGGATGGAGTCTGTCAGCTTTTTTGGACATGTAGTAAGTAAGGAAGGGATTCAAGTTGATCCTAAGAAAGTTAAAGCAATAGCAAGTTGGCCATGGCCCACAACGGTTTCAGAAATACAAAGTTTCTTAAGTATGGCTGGGTATTATCATAAATTCATATAAGACTTTTCTAAGATAGTAGCCCCATTGACCAAGTTGACCAAAAAACAAGTTAAGTTCAATTGGGAAGAGTCCTATAAGAAGAGTTTTTAGAAGCTAAAGAAGTGTTTGCTATCGGCCCCAGTTTTGGCATTACCGGAAGGAGAAGAAGGATTCACCATTTACTACAATGCTTTAAGAGTAGGACTTGGATGCATTTTCATACAAAAGGGTAAAGTCATTGCCTGTGCATCACGACAACTAAAGAGGTATGAAGTGACTTACCCTACCATGATTTGGAATTAACAGTGGTAGTGTTTGCTCTAAAGATTTGGAGACATTACATGTATGGAATAAAGTGTGAGATCTATACGAATCATAAGAGTCTTCAGTACATCTTGAGCCAAAGAGACCTCAACCTGAGGCAGAGGAGATGGATCAAACTGTTGAAGGATTATGACTGTAAGATTATCTATCACCCCCCAAAAAGGCAAATGTAGTGGCAAATGTCTTGAGTCAAAAATTGATGGGAAGTCTAGCCTATGCGACTATACAGAAGAGGCCAATTGTGAAGGAATTAAAGGAATTGTTTAGTCAAGGTTTGAGGTTAGAGATTGGAGGATTGAGAATTTTAGTGGCTCATTTTTATGTGAGGTCTAAGCTAATGGAAGAAATAAAGGATTCACAAGATAAGGACCCACACATGGCAAAGTTAAAGGATGAGGCAAAAGAAGGGAAGAACTCTGAGTTTGAAGTGGTCAATGGAATTCTAAAGTGTGAAAATAGAGTATGCATGCCTAATATGGATAGATTAAGGGAAAGGATATTGAAGGAGGCTCATCAGACACCTTACTATGCTCATCTTAGAACTACCAAGATGTACCATGATGTGAAAGCTAACTATTGGTAGCTTGGACTAAAGAAGGATATGGCGATGTCTGTAGCATCTTATCTAACATGCCAGCAAGTCAAGTACGAACATCAACAACCCTCTGAATTGCTACAAGAAATTTGACTACTTGAATGGAAGTGGAAGCACATCACTATAGACTTTGTATAGTGATGAAGTGACTTACCCTACCATGATTTGGAATTAACAGTGGTAGTGTTTGCTCTAAAGATTTGGAGACATTACATGTATGGAATAAAGTGTGAGATCTATACGAATCATAAGAGTCTTCAGTACATCTTGAGCCAAAGAGACCTCAACCTGAGGCAGAGGAGATGGATCAAACTGTTGAAGGATTATGACTGTAAGATTATCTATCACCCCCCAAAAAGGCAAATGTAGTGGCAAATGTCTTGAGTCAAAAATTGATGGGAAGTCTAGCCTATGCGACTATACAGAAGAGGCCAATTGTGAAGGAATTAAAGGAATTGTTTAGTCAAGGTTTGAGGTTAGAGATTGGAGGATTGAGAATTTTAGTGGCTCATTTTTATGTGAGGTCTAAGCTAATGGAAGAAATAAAGGATTCACAAGATAAGGACCCACACATGGCAAAGTTAAAGGATGAGGCAAAAGAAGGGAAGAACTCTGAGTTTGAAGTGGTCAATGGAATTCTAAAGTGTGAAAATAGAGTATGCATGCCTAATATGGATAGATTAAGGGAAAGGATATTGAAGGAGGCTCATCAGACACCTTACTATGCTCATCTTAGAACTACCAAGATGTACCATGATGTGAAAGCTAACTATTGGTAGCTTGGACTAAAGAAGGATATGGCGATGTCTGTAGCATCTTATCTAACATGCCAGCAAGTCAAGTACGAACATCAACAACCCTCTGAATTGCTACAAGAAATTTGACTACTTGAATGGAAGTGGAAGCACATCACTATAGACTTTGTATAGTGATGAAGTGACTTACCCTACCATGATTTGGAATTAACAGTGGTAGTGTTTGCTCTAAAGATTTGGAGACATTACATGTATGGAATAAAGTGTGAGATCTATACGAATCATAAGAGTCTTCAGTACATCTTGAGCCAAAGAGACCTCAACCTGAGGCAGAGGAGATGGATCAAACTGTTGAAGGATTATGACTGTAAGATTATCTATCACCCCCCAAAAAGGCAAATGTAGTGGCAAATGTCTTGAGTCAAAAATTGATGGGAAGTCTAGCCTATGCGACTATACAGAAGAGGCCAATTGTGAAGGAATTAAAGGAATTGTTTAGTCAAGGTTTGAGGTTAGAGATTGGAGGATTGAGAATTTTAGTGGCTCATTTTTATGTGAGGTCTAAGCTAATGGAAGAAATAAAGGATTCACAAGATAAGGACCCACACATGGCAAAGTTAAAGGATGAGGCAAAAGAAGGGAAGAACTCTGAGTTTGAAGTGGTCAATGGAATTCTAAAGTGTGAAAATAGAGTATGCATGCCTAATATGGATAGATTAAGGGAAAGGATATTGAAGGAGGCTCATCAGACACCTTACTATGCTCATCTTAGAACTACCAAGATGTACCATGATGTGAAAGCTAACTATTGGTAGCTTGGACTAAAGAAGGATATGGCGATGTCTGTAGCATCTTATCTAACATGCCAGCAAGTCAAGTACGAACATCAACAACCCTCTGAATTGCTACAAGAAATTTGACTACTTGAATGGAAGTGGAAGCACATCACTATAGACTTTGTAATTGGCTTGCCTAGAACCTCCAAAGGTTATGACTCTGTATGGGTCATAGTGGACCGATTGACAAAGTCTACTCATTTTCTAGGAGTTAAGACCTCATATTTTGCAGCTTAGTATGCATAATTGTATATGGATGAGATAGTGAAACTACACGGAGTGCCAATTTCCATTATCTCATATCGAGGGACTCAATTCACCTCTAGATTCTAGCAAAAGTTGCAAGAAGCTTTAAGAACATAACTTGATTTTAGTACTGCATTTCACCCTTAAACAGATGGACAATCTAAAAGGACAATTTAGACATTAAAGGATATGTTAAGGATGTGTTTTTTGGACTTTGGTGGTAGCTAGGATAAGTATTTACCTTTGATTGAATTCACCTACAACAACAGTTATCATTCATCTTTCAGCATGGCACCATATGAAGCATTGTATAGGAGAAAATGTCGTTCTCCAATTTGTTGGATGGAACCTGGGGACAAGCATGTGGAGATGCCAAAGCTGCTTAAAGAGACTACCAAGAAAGTACCTTTGATTTAAGAGCAACTAAAAATAGCCTTAGTTGGCAAAAGAGTTATGCAGATCCTAAGCAAAAGGACATCCATTTTGCTGTGGGAGATCACATGTTCTTGAAGGTCTCTCTAATGAATGGTGTTATGAGATTTGGCAAGAAAGGGAATGGTGTTATGAGATTTAGCAAGAAAGGAAAGTTATCGCCTCGCTTCATTGGTCCTTTCAAAATACTGGATAAGGTTAGGGAAGTATCTTATAAACTTGGCCTGCCCCCAACTATGGCGCATATGCATCCAATGTTTCACATCTCTAGGTTAAGTATGTGTCAGATATGTCTCATGTCCTGTCACCTCTAAACATAACATTAGATGAGCAACTATCCTATCAGGAATCACCAATAGCTATAGTGGATCAACAAGTGAAAAGATTAAGAAACAATAAGATACCCATGATTAAGGTCCAATGGTGAAATCTTGGGATAGAAAAGTGCACTTGGGAAGCCGAGGAGGAGATGTGGCAGAAGCATCCTCAACTTTTCAAGATTAGTTAGGTAAGAATTTAAATTTAAGGATGAAATTCTTTTAAGGGGGGGAAATGTAACAACCCACACCTACCCTATAAATTTTTATAATAATTTGCTTGATTTATAACTATTAAGGTTAAGTGTGTGCACTTATGGAAATCTATGTTTTATGTGATTGATGAGTATGTGGCATGTTAAATTAATTTTTAGTATACATAATATGAATTATTATTGTGAAATAACTGATTTATATGAAGGACATTAGTATAAAATAAATTATTTTAAATAAAATAAATTTTTATGCATAAAGGCAATTTTTAAGCATAAAATTATTTTATAAGTATTTGATGAGTATGTGGCATGTTAAATTAATTTTTAATATGCATAATATGAGTTACTATTATGAAATAAATGATTTATATAAAGTACATTAGCATAAAATAAATTATTTTAAATAAAATGAATTTTCATGCATAAAGGCATTTTTAAGCATAAAATGATTTTATGAGTATTTTAAAATAATTTTTAAATAAATGTTTTGAGGAAAATTTTAATGAAAAAAATAAGAAAAATATTTTTATTTTAATTATTTATAATCAGCTCTAAATTTAAATAAAAAGCCCAAATATCCAAAAGCCCACTACACTAAAACCCTCCTAACCTAGCTCATTAAGGGTATTAGTGAAAATTGCCCAAAATCCTACATATAATAATGTAATTTTCAGCCAGCCCTAATGTTCCATCAGCCATCACTCTATTCTTCTATATTTTGATAGAAAAATTCCCATAAAATATTTCTCTCTACCGAAATTAAGAAAACACTTTTCAGTTTTGCGATTTCTTGACCGTAATCATAAGTTTTACTCCTCTTTCAATTTCTTAACTGATTTCCATGAAATAAATTATGAGAAAATTATTTTGAACTAGTTATTTACTGATTTTTGCAGATTTAATTCAGTTTGAGTGTGTTTTTTAGAGAGAAATTTAATTCTCTACCGAAAACACAAATTTTTCCGTGAAATTTCTCCAAAGGTGAATCCTGCAACTTAAAATTTCAATTTTTATGCATAAACATCACTAAAGGGGGGTGATTTGTCTATAATTTCATTGCAAACTGATTTTTTATTTTTTTTAATGATAAATATTATATTAAATCAGATTTCTACATATTACTTGAATGACCGAAAAGTTTCAGAAAAAAAAGGAATTCAAGGTTTTTATGCTAAAACTTAGAGTTAGAAATTCTATTATTATTTGAACATGTGGCTGCCAATTTGCATATGGATGGATTCTAATCTAATATTTTTTTTTTTTTTGTTTGGATGAAAAATACCAATTTAAAACATGTGTTTACATATCGCTGTAATGAACGGAAAGCGCAAAAAGCGCAAAAACTCATGATTTTCACTTAAGCCTTAAAACTTGGAATTTTTTTTTTTTTTGTATAAATATTATCTATGGCTGCCAAATTATACATGAAGATGTTCTAAACTATTGTTTTCCATGACTGAATGAAAAATAATGGTTTAAATCACCTGTTTACATATTATTGTAATGACCAGAAAATACCAAAAATAAGAAAACTCATGGTTTTGCATCCTAAAACCTAAAATTGGAATTTCCATGTACATATCACACCTATGGCTGCTGATTCATGTGAATTAATGTTCTAAAATGATTTTTGTTCTATTCACATGAAAAATGTTGGTTTAAACTATATTTTTACATATTACTATAATAGATGGAAAGTGCGAAAAGTAACAAAAATTCAGTTTTCCTTTGATGATGCATTTGACCTACTATGGGATTTTTATCCCAATGTTTATAATTTTTATGTGATGTATTTTGATGATTATTGATATGTATGTATGAATGATAAATGATAAAATTGCATGTTAGTTGAAGGTATGACACTAGACAAGCTTAGAGGCACTTTGGTATACTTAAGGTATCATAACATTATGTTGTGATTAGAATGTGAATGTGATTGGATAATATGGAAATGGATTTTATGATGAATTAAAAATGAATTAATGGTCTTGAATTAATGAGGTGATTAATTGAAAGAATTGGTCATAAGAGATAAGCATGATGCTTGAAAGGCTATTGATAAGTTGACATATATGGAAGTGTTATGTGTACTAAGATGATTGTTAAAGTGAATTGATATTAAGATAATGATATTGTGTTGACCTTGGAAAGGTATAGACATGAGTTATAATGTGTTTTCATATAGGCCTATTAAGGCTAAGTGTGCAAGACTTTTAAAGTCAATATGTTATGTGCAAGTGATGAGGTGTACTTATATGTGCAACTCTAAGTGTATGTGAATGTTATATGTGCATGGGATAGTTATGGGATGGGATAGCATCGTGATTAAATAAATACTAAGTATTGAATTAAATACTATGATAGAGCTTGAGGAGTCTTATAAATCCAAGGGTTACGTGAATTAGGAGCAAAGGAACCACAAGGTGAGTAAACACTGTCTTCATGCTCCAAGTGTGAATAAACATTATGTTATATTACAAGAATGTGATATCATGTTATGTGAGCCATTGAGATCTTTGAAGCCTAAGTTCTTTCTATTCTAAAATATTATTAAATGATCACTTTGTTAAGCTTGGGTTGCCAAAGGATAATTGGTCTAAAAAAAAAAACCATTTTCTTTATCCAACAATGATTTTTTTATGATAACTACCCTAACTTATATTCTTTCTGGAACTACACTTTTCTTGTGTCTTTTATTCAAAAGGTTAAATTGCTATTGTTATTGTGATACATGTTATTGTTGCCTTAAATGTTATTGTTATATGTGATTACCATTAGCTCTAGCTATGGTACCTTTAACCTTTTATTCAAAAGTCCTCGTGCCAATGTGAGTAATCATTAGAACCTATACACACGGTCTTAACCCGATGGATAGGGGTAGTGTATCCACCTCAGCTAGAAAGGGGTGGTTCTAGCTGTAGGGCCTGATCAGCTTTATGCCTTCTGTGTGATAGGAGTTGGAATTTGGTATAAGGCCACCTCTCCTCTATATGTTTGAGTGATAGAGCAATAGCCTTCACTCTCTATGTGTTATAAGCATGATTTTTGCAAACTTGTCAAATTAAACCCTTGTTAAAATGCAACTTGATTCATCAATTGAAAATCATGAACTATGTGTATAAGTTATGAGTTTCCTTTTCAAAGCATTATGTGTTAATGTATGTGCTTCATCATTTGCTCACTAAGATCATCTATCTCACCCCTTTTCACTTTTTCCTTGTATGGTTCCAAGTGAGCAGTATTAGGAGGCAAGGTGATCCCTCAAGCATTCTACTTTGCTTAGGGAATTCCTTGTCTAAAGTCTTTAATAATACTATGAAATGAAGGGTTATCGTTAGACACTCTGGGAATAATTATTTTGATGTTTATTTCAAATTTTTTGTTAAGATTTCAACTGGATTATAAATATTATTTTCTTATGGATAATATGTGAGATACCTAATTATTATCTTTCATAACTAAAGGTTTTCTCATAAATGTTTCAAATGAGTTATTGTATGAGATTCAAAATGATTCTAGGCAATATTTGGATAAGTATAAGTGGGTTCTACGGGCATAGGTGACCTTATGTCTCCCTATGTTCTAGGACCGTCATGTCTCTAAAGATGGGATGTGATACATATAAGCATAACTCATTTTTGTAATACCTAAGTTTTTATTTTTAGCTCATTCTAGTTACTAGTGAGGTTAAAAGACTAGATTTTTATATGTTAGCCGAGTATGGGAAATGAAAGGGAATCGATTAGGAGCATTGTGATGCCATTTGAAATGTTTGCATAATTCATGATTTTATCATGACTATGCATGTTTTGATGAATTGAATAGAGATCTTTTGATATCTAGTGACATGTATACAGAGGTTAAAGTACATAAATTTAAGAGTTACAGCGAAAGGAAAGAAAGAAATTTTAAAAAGGAAATTTTCTAAGTATGTTAGTGGGCTTATGGGCTTGTTAATGGGCCTTAAAGTAACAAAGGCCCAAGCCCAATACAATGAGGCTAACCTATTAGGCCCAAGAGTTATAAAACATCAAAAGATGTGAACTAAAATGTTTGGCTCAAGATAATGAAACATATGTTATAGAGAGTGAGTCATAAGATGTCACGACCCACTTATTGAGCCGTGACGGCTCTAAGATACAGGGAGACATAAAGTCACCTAAACCTATAGAACCTTGCTTAACTATACCATTCATCATGTAGGACCTTAACCTAAGATTGTAACCTGAACACCTTTCCTTGTTAACCATTACTTGCTTATCATTTTCTTGTTAACTTATAATACCATTTACAAACACAACTTGTAAAATTTCTAAAGTTGTATTTCATATTGTTAACTGAATATTCAATATTTTATATAATATTGTAATAGCAATTTCAAAACAATTCACATTGCATACACACCCCTATAACATATTAGTGCTAGCCCTTCGATAACCATGGAGCTCTAACAATGATCTTTATAATCAAGAGTCACAACACTGGAACATAGCAGAGCAACTTCCAAGCAGAAGAATATGGCTTGGAATTTACCTTGCTGACTAATGAACTTTGCCTAAAAATTTTGAACAACTAAAGAATGAGACATGCTCAATGAGTACATAATAATACAATATATACATATATATATATATATATATATATATATATATATATATATATATATATATATATATATATATATATGGTAATTATAAAGACCATTATCAGGAAGGTTTCTTTATAGTAATGGAACAAATTTAATCAGTGTTGACATTATGATTCAATTTCTCATTGAGAAGGAAATAACATCTTTAGCAAAAATTATACTTTCTCAAAAGCATAATGCTTCCCACGCTTATAAATTGAAGAGTGGTGGCCAAAATCTTACTCACTCACATATATCATATTATGTAAGACTAATTAGGTCTCACGGTTAGGCATTCCCCCTTAATAGAGCTTGGGTACTCTCATCCTACCCACAGGCTTATTCCAAGTGTACATGGTTTGTGTATTTCCTCACACCAAAGAGGATTTCTGCTTATCTTTGGACATTAATAGGAAATTCATGTAAGGTTTGCAATAGAGGATTCAATGGTTCAAATTTTGAGTTCAACATATAGGTTTCACAATAATCAAATGTCATCAAGGAATGTCATATCAAATGGCTCATTGTTCGATAAACAATTCATGCTCATCAAGGCATTGGAATGTTTCAATGATTATGGTTTGAACAACAAAGTTCCTAGCAAATGGTACAAGATATATTATATTATTAAATACTCACCTTGGACTCTTTTGCTCCTATTTATGTTTAACTCTGATGCTAGTAGTGCTCCTCGCACTCTTGAACAATATCCTTGTCCTTGCTTTTAGATTCTATACATTGCATTTCAATCACACATTACTCACTTCTTTATTTTATCATTAGTTTAAATTAACTTAACTTGTTAAAACTTTCATTTTGTTCATTGTAGTGCTCTTTTATTACTCTTAAGGTCAAGACATGCTATACATATACTTATTCCTAATTTTAACATTTTCCTTAGTTGTTCTCCAAATGGCCAATGTTATTCATTTGAGGAAGGATGATTCCTTTCCTTCCAATCTCACATTTTAACCTTTATAATAGTCAATTAGAATCAATTTAAGCAATTCCGAACATTCAAGAGAACTAATTCCACTTCCACCATCAAATTCCATAAATGAACCTAGTTCATTAAATTTGGGAAAAGTCTTTCCCATCCAAACAAATTATTTTAGCCCATTCTTAAACTTAATTTCCCTTTAGTCTCATGAATTTAAGTTCAAATCTCAAAATCCTCAATTTTTCTATAAACCCTATAATCTGGGGAAAACCACCAATTTCTCATCCAATATTCAAATTAATTATAGATTTATCAAATTAACATAATATAAAACTTATGTGATCCTTCAATTATCAATATTTAGCATTAGAACATCAAGTTTCCTTTTCTAGACCAAGTTCATGCTATTAAGTCTTTCAAGTCTTGAATCAAGTTTCCTAAGATTCATTTTAACACCTCTATATATATATTTTCTTTCTCTAAAATAACCATTAATGCATCTAATTAGAATTTAGAACACTTTCTTGTTCATTCACTAGTATGGCCGAATTTTCCTTATGATGTAGGAAGAATTTCATGCAACTAAAATACAAAAATCAATCTTAAAACATAGAAAAGAGAGGATGAATAAGATTTCTCACCTTGGCTAGCTTTGGTTTGTATTTCTATGATGGAAACCAGAATTTAGAGGATGGTCTTTCTCTAGGACTCAAGTTTTGTGTTAAATTTTCCAAAATGGTGGAAATTGCACATCTTATGGTTTATATATGAAAGTTGGATGGTAAGTATTTAGTCAAGCAAAATCTAATGGTTAGAATTTAATCTTGATGGATGACTATGATTTAAGCAAGTTGGATGGCTAAGATTTTCTCTATAATGGGGATTTTCATCATAAGGTTTTGGAGTACCTAACATGAACATAGACTCATATGTAGTAGACAGAAGAGTTCAATTTGGTTTGGGACTTTGACTAGGTCAAATTTTATGGCTAGTTTATTCAAACTTTGTAACTCTTTCTCCACAACATATTCTTATTGTCTTAGGCCAAATTTTTTTAGCTCACAAGTTTTGATGGTCACTTACTCTTTGGCCTAATGTGCTGACCACCATTTATTGGCCTTGGGCCTTAAAGTCCAAAAGCCCAATAACAAATCCATATATACACATTTCAAACTTGGTAACTTCATACATTTTTCCATTTTATTTCTTTCACTATAGTGTGCATATTTCTACCTTCTAATATCACTATATACTCTAAAGATTGCTAGATAAATCTTATTCACTCTATAGTACACATGTATGTAAGTCATGTAAAATCACTTAGTCTAACTAAGTTTGACTTTCATTGTACCATCGTAACTTTGATTAAATTCAACTTCTCATGTCACTATTATCATCTCCCAATGTCTTAAGAGATGTTAATGCCCATTCATCAGCATTTTAAATTCATATTTCAAATGAATTATTAACATAGTCCCATTAAATCAAACTAGGTTTGACTTCCATTTTATCATGAAAATGCTTATCAGAATCGATTATATTCCTTACTCATTATCACATTACTCATTAAATTTATTTCTTATGTTTTTCTTATGGTTCTTAATGTCCTAGAAAGGCCTTGAATGGCATGTTATATGAACATTATGATGTCTTTATTCCTAACTCTAATAGGATAGGAAAACCTTGTGTACTACATTCTACCCCCCCTTTAGAAAATTCATCCTTGAATTTTCAAAATAAATACTCTTGGTTCATAAGGCAATTGATAATACTTAGGTTATATGTGTCACATTATAACTTTAGAGATATGACGGTCCTAGAACATGGGGAGACATAAGGTCACCCACGCCTGTAGAACCCACTTACATATAAACAAATCATGCCTAGAATTTTACCAAACCTCTTACAATAACTCATTTAAAACATTTAGATGAATACCTTAAATTGTGGAAGTCTAAAATAAATCATTACATATAAAATCCATGAGGAAAATAATATATATCAATAAGTATCAATCAATATTCCCATAGCATCTAATGACAAGACTTCATAAAATAGTATTATTGATAACTTGGACAAGGAATTCCCCAAGCGAAGTAGAATGCTTGAGCCATCACCTTACCTCCTCACATTTGCTCACTTGGAACCACACAAGGAAAAAGGGGGTGAGATAGATGATCTCAATGAGTAAACGATAAGGCACATACATATCACATATTCCTTTGAAAAGGAAACACATAACTTATACACATAGTTCATGATTTATAATTCATGAATCTGGTTGCAATTTAGCAAGGGTTCAATTTGGCAAGTTTGCAGAAATCACACTTATAACTTATAAAGAGTGAAGGTTGTTGCTCTATCACTCGAACTTATAAAGGAGAGGTGGCCTTATACCAAATTCCAACTCCTATCACTTATAAAAGCATGAAGCTGATCAGGCTCCACGGCTAGAACCGCCCCTTCTAGCTAAGGTGGATACACAACTCCTATCCATTGGGTTAAGACCATGTGCACAGGTTTCGATAATTACCCGCATCGGCACAAGGATTCTGCATAAAGGGTAAAAGGTACCATAGCTAGAGCTAATAGTAATCACAATTAACAATATCACATAAGGCAATAATAACATGTATTCCAATAACAATAGTGGTTTAGCTTTCAAATAAAAGATACAATGATAGTGTAGTTGTAGAAAGAATATAAGTTAGGGTATTAATCATAAGAAGTTCTCATTGGATAAACAACTAGTTTTGGACCAACTGTCCTTTGGCAACCCAAGCTTGTCAAAGAAATCATATAATAATATTTAGAATAGAAAGAACTTGGGTTTCAAAGATCACAAAGGCTCACATAACATGGTATCACATATTTGTAACATAACAAAATGTGACTTGCACTTGTAGAATGAATATGATGTTTAATCACACTTGTAACATGAACATAGTGTTTACTCACACTTGAAGAATGAATATGATTTTTACTCACACTTGTAACATGAACATAGTGTTTACTCACCTTAAGGTTCCTTTGCTCCTAGCAAACGTACTCCCTTGCCCTTCTAAAGCTCCTCAAACTCTAACATAATATTTGATTTAATACTTAGTATTTATTTACTCATGATGCTCCTATCCCATAACTACCCATGCACATGTAGCATACACATACACTTAGAGTCCACACATAAGTGTACTCGTATAACAAGTTGACTTTAAAAGTCTTACACACTTAGGCCTTATAGGCTCACATGAGAACACATTACAATCATGTCAATACCTTTCTAAGGTCATCACAATATTATTACCTCAATATCAATTCACTTTAATGATTACCTTAATTCACTTTACACTTCCATACATGTCAACTTAACCATTAACCTTTCAAGTGTCATGCTTAACTCTTATGATCTTTTTTATTCAATTTTCACTTCATCATCTCAAAACCATGTATTTATTATCAAGTCATCATAACATCTAGTTTCATATTTCCCAATCATATTTATATTCTAATCACAATATAAGGTTAAGATACCTTAAGTATACCTTAAGTATACCATAATGCATTTAAGCTTATCTAGGATCATACCTTCAACTAACATGTAATTTTATCATTTATTATACATCCATACATGTCAACAATCATCAAAACACATCACATAACAATTATAGATCACAAAACCATGAGTTTTCTCATTTTTGGTATTTTCCCATCATTTCAGAAATATGTAAACAGGTTGTTTGAACCATTATTTTTCATTCAATCACAACAAATATTAGCTTAGAACACATTCATACATGATTTGGCAGCCATAGATAGGATTTATACAAAAAAATTCCAAGTTTCAAGTTCTAACACAAAAACCTTGAACTCCTTTGTTTTTTGAAACTTTCCGGTCATCACAGAAATATGCAGAAATATTATTTAATCTAATATTTTCCATCAAAACAAATCAAAAATTAGTTTAGTAAACAAAAATACAAAAATCCCCCCTCCCCCCCCCCCTCCCTTGTGATGTTTATGCATAAAAATTGTGATTTTAAGTTATAGAATTCACCTTTGGAGAAATCTTGCGGAAAGAATTGTGTTTTCAGTAGAAAATAGATTTTCTCTCCCAAAAACTCACCCAAACAGAATTAAATCTATAAAAATTAGTAGTTAACTAGTTCAAATAATTTTTCTATAATTTATTTTATAGAAATCAGTTTAGAAATTGAAAGAGAAGAAAAACTTATGATTACGATCAAGAAATCGCGAAATGGAAAGGTGTTTTCTTAATTTCAGTAGAGAGAAATATTTTGAGAGGATTTTTCTGTGAAGATATAGAAAGAATAAAGTGATGACTGTTGGAACTTTGGTCTGGCTGAATTTTAGAATATATATTAGGGTTTGGGTAAAATTTCCACTAATACCCTTAATGAACTAGGTTAGGAGGATTTTAGTGTAGTGGGCTTTTGGGTATTTGGGTTTTTTATTTAAATTTTGGGCTAAGTAAAATTAAAAATAAAGAGAATATTTTTCTTATTATTTCTGTGATATTTCCTCCAAAAATATTTATTTTAAAATATTTTAAAAATACTCATAAAATTATTTTATGCTTAAAAATTGTCTTTATGCGTGAAAATTCATTTTATCTGAAATAAATTCTTTTATGCAAATACACTTCATGTAAATCATTTATTTCATAATAGCAACTCATATCATGCATATTAAAATTAATTTAATATGCCACATGCTCATCAATCACTTAGATCACTAATTTTCACAAAAGCACACACTTAACCTTAATAGTTATAAATCAAGCAATTTATCATGAAAATTCCTAGAGTGGGTGTGGGTTGTTACAATATGTCTCAGTTGTTTCCTCATATACATTTGTGTCTCAGTTGTTTTCTCATATACATTTATTATCTCCATAGATTCTCGATTATTTCCTTGCTATCTTTCTTATTCCAATTTTTCTGATAAGTCCTCTTTAATAACAATTCTTATATTGTACATGAAATTAATGTCATCTCGATTTTCTAAGCCATCAAATATGTAATATCTCTTTCCTCATTTTGTATACCATAAGTCTATTTCCTCTTGTCAAATTTATTATAACTGAAGAATTCTTAAAGCACTATACAAATATCTTATCATTTCATTTTATACCTTTATAAGCATATCTTAAAATGTTATAATCCCATGTCCAATGGTCATAGTCACTCTTAACACTTGTTACTAATTACAAATACCAGCTCTTTAGATAAATTATTTCCATTTTGGCTCTTCTCTTACCATTAAAGAGTTCATTCCATAGTTAATCAATCCTTAACTATGCATATCTACAAGGAATTAATTATTTATTTTATCAAACCAAACTTTCAGTCAATTTATCCTTTATTAAAGCTTCCTCTACAACTTTGATTACTTTATCATCTTTCCAACATGTAATAACCATACAATATATGCACAGTTATTTACAAATGAAAAACATAACAAAGTTCACCTTAAATCTTTTATTAATTGATAGGTCTTTATCTCCACATACCAATTGCACAATTTTACATTGAATCTTTGTAATTCTATAGAATCTCAAATCAACATATAGATATTTTACACTATTAATTGTCTCAATTTCTCCCAAATTTTAATTTTCTCGCTATTTTCATACTTGTTCGTATTTACATGCCCATGTATATACTCACATAGTCGAATTTATAGCTATTTCCTTATACGAATAATTCATCCTTGTCATTTCTTCATTCATGAGTGTTATCCTTATCTTAAAATTTAGAACTTGATTCTTTTTCACTTTTTCCTTAATTTCATCGACTATAGTGCCCTGTTCCTTGAGTCTTATATTTTGCTTGCAGCTTTCAACTTTTCATAAAATGTGTTAACAATGTTTGTGTTTCATCCCTTTTAATCATAATCCTTTATCTAGCAGCTATTTATAATTTCTTATTAATAGATCTTGTTGAACATTACTATATGGAAGGGTCTATATTCACACACAATGAGGTAGTATACATTCTCACTGACCCTTTCACAAATGGTATAGATGCATCTGTGCCATAATTCCAAAACTTCTTCAATTTCTATCCCCTTTCCCCAACAAAAGGTGATCTACTTGTCAAAATGTCAAGAATCATCATGGTTTTAGATTTAGATTTCAATGTTTGCATTATCATTAAAGCACTTTGGCAACAAGATATCTATTATTAAGTAACCACCTCGTATCATACTCTTTCTCATTTATCACATATTTTCACTAATATTATGATCCAACTGCCTTTTTATTCCTTGTATCTTACAGTTTGATCTCTCCTTTTCTCTTCCTAAGAAGATTCATTTATTCCTTAGTAAGGTCTTCCTATTGAGCTCAATATAGCATACATATTCTTTTTAAATTTTTAAGTTCTTATAATATATCCAATCAAAACTTAATTGCTGTATATGCTATGCACTTAAATGTTGATTCTTATTGACATTCATATTTATACATTTCTTTCTTCTTTACATGTTTCCTCTATTAAGTTATTACTCACTTGCCTTTCTAGTTCCCGACTTATGTTTTGATAAGTACAATGGAGAAATACAATTTCACTCCATAAATGCAATCCCTTGGTATGTCCTAACATGATTATCTGAATCTTCATTTCTATTGTTCAAATATATGGCCTCTTTATGATCCATGAAAATTCTTAATACTTAGATGATATTCCTTATCCTCCTTTCATGCTTAATTTTTCAATGAAATTGAGCATCTATATTATTAGACTTGTGTTAACTTTCCTTTTCTCATATCCACATTCTTATCTTATGAATTATTTTCCTTTTTACTATGTAACTATAGGCTTTTATTTGAACTATGGTTACCTTGAAATACCCTTCATCTTTTGCATTTGAGTATATCATTCTTTGCATAAAACTATTTTCTTTATTTCTAAGAATGATCCTTAGGAAACTAGTACCATCAACCTTGTCTTGTCACTGGTCGAGTGGCATTAAAAGGCATCTATTAGGCATCTATGACATAACTATATGATTGCCTTTATAGACCTTTAAACAAAAAGCTATATTCGATCAGTAGTTCCCTCGAATATTGAGTTCCCTATAAAATAGTTCATATTGATGAACTTGTTTCAATATGTCATAGAATGTAAGAATTTGAGTGAGCTTCTTCACTTTTAGACATTTAGATTGCTACTATAGTATTATAGGAAGCGTGTCTATTTCCTTGACCATCTTGTTTCATCACATTATCTCTTATCTAATAGATTTTTATCATCTCTAGACTTCCATACTTAATGGAATATCTATTCACCTTCCTATTAAGAGGCCTTATCCCCATTGAGTAGATACATTTTATTTGTTATAATAGAACTAAACATTCACATTAACATTTCAAGTCATCCTCTCACTATAGGGAATCTTTCCATTTCCTAGTGTTCCTCACTAGGGTGATAATTATAGCTTTAAATATAACATTCATATTCCAATGTAACAACTCACACCTACCCTATGAATTTTCGTGACAAATTACTTGACTTAGAACTATTGAGGCTAAATATGTACTTTCATAGGAATTTATGCGCTATGTGATTGATGAGCATGTGGTATGTTAAATTAATTTTAATATGCATCATATGAGTTATTATTGTGAAATAAATGATTTACATGAAGTGCATTAGCATAAAATAATTTATTTTACATAAAATGAATTTTCATTCAAAAAGGCGATTTTCAAGCATAAAATAATTTAATGAGTATTTTTAAAATAATTTTTAATTAAATATTTTGGGGGGATTTTAAAGAAAATAATAAAAAAAATATTTTATTTTTAATTACCAATAACCAGCTCCAAAATTAAATAAAAAACCCAAATATCCAAAAGCCAACTACACCAAAATACTCATAACCTAGCTCATTAAGGGTAAACTTGGACATTGTCCAAAATCCTAAATATTTAAAGGGAATTTTAGCCAGCCCTTCACTCTAGCAGCCACCATTCTGTTATTTCATTATTTTGGTAGAAAATTCTCTCAAAACTATTCTCTCTATTCTCAAAACACCTTCAAACTTTGCAATTCCTTGATCGTATTCGTAAGTTTATCACTCTTTTCAATTTGTTATTTGATTTCTATGAAACTAACCATAGAAAAATTATTTGAAACTATGTATTGACTAATTTTTATTTATTAAATTTGGCCTAGGTGATTTCTTGAGAGAGAAATAGATTTTCCTACCAAAAACACTAACCTCTATATGCAAATCCTCCAAAGGTGAATCCCAAAACTCAAAGTTGGAATTTTCTTGCATAAACATTATAAGGGTAGAGGGGGGGTGATTTTTGTATAATTTTGTTCTAAATGGATTTATGATGTGTTTAGATGAAAGATATTGAATTAAATCATATTTCTACTATTACTATAATGACCGAAAAGTTTCAAAAAAAAAGGAAATTCCAGGTTTTCGTCCTAGAACTCGAAAGTTGGAAAATTCTATGGTTTTATATTGATATGGTTACCAATTGGTGTATGGTGGAATTTTGATATTTTTTATGTTTGGTTGGGAAATAATGATTTAAATATGTGTTTACATATTATTGTAATGAATTGAAAGCACATAAAGCAAGAAAACTTATGATTTTCACTCTAAACCCTAAACTTGGAATTTTCATCCATAAGAAATACCTATGGCTGCTAATTTGTATGTATTGATGTTCTAAACTAATATTTATTGTGATTCAATGAAAAATAATGGTTTAAATCACATGTTTACATATTGCTATAATGACCGAAAAGTACTTAAAACAAGAAAACTCATAGTTTTTTATCCTAAAACCTAAAGTTGGAAATTTTCATGCATATGGATTTATATATGTGCCGATTCCTACATTTTCATTTTCCATAATGATTTTTGCTTTGATTACATGAAAATTCTTCATTCAAACCATATTTCTATATATTACTGTAATAGACAGAAAGTACGATAAGTAAGAAAATTTAGTTTTTCCCTTTTGTGGGGCATTCGGTCAACATTGGGATTCTTATGCCAATATCTATAATTTTCATGTAATGTATTTTTATGATTATTGACAAGAATGAATGAATGATAAATGGTTAAATTACATGTTGGTTGAAGGAATGACTCTAGACAAGGCTAGAGACAATTTGATATACTTAAGGTATCTTAACCTTATGTTGTGATTGCAATGTGAATGAGATTGGGTAATATGGAAATAGGTTTTATGATGAGTCAATAATGAATGTATGATCTTGAATTAATGAGGAGATTGATTGAATGAATTGGTCATAAGAGATAAGAATGACACTTGAAAGGTTATTTGTTAAGTTGACATATATGGAAGTGTTAAGTGTACTAAGATGATTGTTAAAGTGAATTGATATTAAGATAATGATATTGTATTGACCTTAGAAACGTATTGACATAAATTATATTGTGTTTTCATATGGGCCTATAAAGGCCAAGTCTACAAGACTTTTAAAGTCAACATGTTATGTGCAAGTGATGAAGTGCACTTATATGTGCAATTCTAAGTGTATGTGAATGTTATATGTGTCTGGGGTAGTTATGGGATAGGATAGCCTCATGATTAAATAAATTCTAAGTATTGAATTAAATATTATTTCAGAGCTTGAGGAGTTTTATAGGTTAAAAAGGGCTACATGTACTGGGAGCGAAGGAACCACAAGGTGAGCAAATGTTATGTTCAAGTTACAAGTACAAGTTATCATGTTATGTGAACCTTTGATATCTTGAAACCCAAGTTCTTTCCTACTTTTAATTATGACTAAATGATTTCTTTGTAAGCTTGCGTTACCAAAGGACATTTGGTCCAAAACTATTTTTGATTACTCAACTATAATAAAAAACCTTTGTGATTAGTGCCCTAACTTATATTCTTTCTAGAACTACACTATTATTTATCTTTTGTTTGATAAGTTAAAAATCTATTGTTATTATGCCACATGTGATTGCATTTCTTCTATGCTATTTTATAAGTGATTACCATTAGCTCTAGCTATGATACCATAACCCTTTGTATGCAGAAATCCTTGTATTAATATGAGTAATCATCGGCTATGTGATCCTCATAGCGATGCGAGTAATCATTGACTATGTGATCCTCATACCAATGCGAGTAATCATCAGCTATATGTTTAGTGATTATGGTAATAGCCTTCACTCTATGTGTTCAAGTGATTATAGCAACAACCTTCACTCTATATATTATGTGTTAGAAGTGTGATTTCTGCGAACCTTTCTAAATTGCAAACTATGAATCATGAACTATAAGTTATGAGCTATGAGCCCTTTCTAAGAGATATGTGTTATTGTATAAGCCCTATTGTTTACTCATTTAGATCATCTATCTCACCCCTTTTTCCTTATGTGGTTCCAAGTAAGCATTATAAGGAGGCAAGGTGATCACTCAAGCTAACTACTCCACTTAGGAAATTCCCTTGTCAAAGTTATAATAATACCATACTATGTTGAGTCCTTAAATGCTCCAAGAGTTATTATAGGCACTTTGTTTTAGAATATTATATTAGTGACTTTAATTGGAGTCTTATTATTATTTTCCTATGGATTTGTATTAAAGTATATTTTTGGTTTCCACAACTTAAGGTTTTTCCTTTATAAAAGTATTTTTTTTGAAGTTAATGCATGAGGTTCAGTACCATCCTAAGTAAGATTATTATATGCATAAGTGAGTTCTACAGGTGTGGGTGACCTTATGTCTCCCCATGTTCTAAGACCGTCATGTCTCAGAAGTCGGGATGTGACATCCTACAAATCATATTCTTCTTAAGGATTTCACATGGCACATTACATATTTCTTTTTACACTTTGCACCAAATCACTCATTTCTTAATAGTTCCATATTCTTTTTATTTCTAGGTCTAATTCATTCGGTACATACACCATTCTTGATATAATTCCATTAATACTATTCTCTCATACTCATATATCTCTTATACTATTTAAATTTTGTATCACTCACAAACATTTACACTTCTTGCTTTTACTCAACATTAATAACATTATTGTATCCAATCAAATATATTGCATCGAACAAATAATTCACTAGGACTATTCCCAATTATAACACCTTATTGATAAATTTTTCTTTCCATATTCAAGTATTCATCCTATTTAAGATAACTCTTCATATCATTCACTTGTCTCTATAACTTTTCTCTACTTACCTTTCTATAATCTTATCCTTATCAATAAAGTCATTTATCCATATTATCTTATTCGTTGTATTACCTTTTTTTTTAGCACTTATAATTTCCTTTGCCTCAAAATTTTTTATATTTTCTATCTTAAAATTTAATCCATCTCACCTTTTCTTCATTGAGTTACTTTCAAAGCTTATTATTTCTTATGGTATTTATCTTAGCTTAGTCAATTCTCTCTCATTATTAATTCAATTTCATCATAGCATATTTTATCCTAGATGAGATTTGTCTAATCAGTTGACTTCATAAGCTCCTTTTATGTTACAACTTTTATTTCCTTTAGCTTGTTTTAAATTTTATACTTCATTTATTTTGGTATTCCTCATGTACTCATTCACTTATCGTTTACTATTTTTACCTTTCCACATCTTAGTTACTTTGTTTGTCCCTATTCAAGTTGTTTTTGCATTTAACACATAATGCTCTAATTTTATACCCTTTTTATTTTACAGGTATATCTCCTATTGTGAACTCATTCTCGATATAAGGTATTTTACCCAAAATCAATCCATGTCTTTACACCTATTTGTTTTTAGCTTAGACTTATCCTTTTCAAGTCAACCCATCCTTAGTTCCTTACTTTCTTCTTAAAGACTATTCCTTAATCATATACACCTTCTTATAATTGTCAATTTTATACACCTTGCTTGTGAAATGATCCAACATCAATCATATTCTACTTTGGTCCTTTACTAACCCTACAACTTTATTCCCTTAGTGATTTTAAGGACTTTTGTATTATACATAGCTAATCGTCCTTCTTACAAGTCAGCTTAACACATACATAATTGATTGCTTCCTTCTTTGAATGTGAAGCGATCTTCCTTTAAATCATACTAGATTAATATTCTTCCTTTGACTATACTTGATATTTTCATAAGTGACATAGAAATTCTATAAGGTGGCATCCATACCACAAATTCAATAACACCTCCTTTAGCCTATCTCACATATAATTGGATATGTAATATCTATATAAACAATTTGTAGTCCCACTTGGCCATTGTTAAACATTATCTTTTGTTTTATAACCTTAATGGTTCATAACCTCTAACAATTTCCGATAAACATATCCTTCAACTATGTTACATATCACTTAATCATTTGTTTACACATATCATAACCAATTTATTATCTCCTAGATACCTTTCATAACACAGTCAAGGGAACATCTAAGACTAGGATCCAATTTATCTCCTCAATGGTCTCATTATAAGAATACGAATGAGGAATTTCACGAAAGCACTAGATAGAATAATCTAGTCTCGATTTCAAGAGTACAAGAACGAGTTACTTCTTAGATTAGAGATTCAAGATGCACATCAATGTTTGATAACAATAATCCAAATGGGAAGAGGTTAATACATGGAAAATAAAACATGGCTATAAAAAGAAATTTCACAAATCTTTAAAAGCTGAGTGTAGGCTCCAACATGGCCAGACACATGCCCGTGCCTGGCTATTGCCTAGGTGTATAAATTTTCAATTAATCACATGGCTAAGAACATGCTTGTGTCCCTACTTGTGTCTAACTACTGCCAATTCCCACTAATTACATGTCTAAGAACACGCTCGTGTCTCTAGGCATGTCTGGCTACTACCAAATTCCAATAAGTACACAGTCAGGAACACGCCCGTGTTCCTAAGCGTGTTAGCTTTTGAAATTTTTTATGTTCATTACTTTCAATACTTTTGAGCCTTAAACTTATCACATTTGGTATACCAACTCAATTATGACTCATTAGGATTCGTATCACTATATTTGAACCTCGAGATACAGTGCATTTTGCGATCTCATTCATAACTGCGACAGTCTAACTAATGGAAGAGTAAGTCTTTCGCATAATCTAATTTTAAAAAGCCATAACTCTCAACTACGGATGAGTTATGAGGCCTATAATATATCAAATAGAAGCTTTTTTAGAGATCTATAATCATGTTTCAATTTACCTAACACTGCCCACTTTTAGGCCCAAATTCAATTGTTTAGCTAACAATTGTGGTGTGCATACATCATAAACGCAAAGGTTTTAATATACATTCATCGTTATTCACACTATGCACATATTTTTCAAAACACTACTTGCACTAAACCATATCAACAATTAACAGTTAATTATAGTAGGAAATTTATTCCTAGTAAGGCATATACATATTCATTTAGACACTTCTCATATAAATAATCATTTTCTCATATACACATTTTATCCTTATCATCCCCTTTCTGATATAGCACATAATTTAGTCGCATATATTAGTTATTTCACATTCTTATTCCTTTTTTCATAGTCATGATGCATACGTTATACATCAAACTAAAAGAGTTATGCTTTGATGAGTAGCACAAATTTAACTTAACAATAGACTTCAAATGACAAAAAGAAATTTGTATGCTCTATGGTGTAACCTATAACCCATAGCATTTATAAAATCTATAGTAGACTTAAACCTTTGCTCTGATACCAACTTTATCATGACCCACTTATTAAACTATGACAGCCCTAGGGTATTGGGTGACATAAAGTCACCTAAACCCGCAGAACCCTGCTTAACTTTACCGTTCATCATGTAGGACCTTAGCCCAAGATCGTAACCTAAATACCTTTCCTTATTACCTATTACTTGTTTATCATTTCCTTGTTAACTTATAATACCATTTACGAACACAACTTGTAAAATTTCTAAAGTTGTATTTCATATTGTTAACCGAATATTCAATATTTTATACATTATTGTAATAGTAATTATAAAACAATTCACATTACATACACACCCCCATAACATATTAGTGCTAACCCTTTGATAACCATAGAGCTCTAACAATGATCTTCATAATCAAGAGTCACAACACTGGAACTTAGCCGAGCAACTTCTAAGCGGAAGAATATAGCTTAGAATTTACCTTGCTGACTTTTCAACTTTGCCTGAAAAATTTGAACAACTGAAGAATGAGACATGCTCAGTGAGTACATAATAATAATAATATATATATATATATATATATATATATATATATATATATATATATATATATATATATATATATATATATATATATATATATATATATATATATATATATATATATATATATATATATATATATATATATATATATATATATATAAAGACCATTATCAGGAAGGTTTCTTTATGGCAATGGAACAATTTTAATTAGTGTTGACATTATGATTCAATTTTTCATTAAGAAGGAAACAACATCTTTAGTAGAAATTATACTTTCTTGGAAGCGAAATGCTTCCCACACATATAAATTGAAAAATGGTAGCCTAAGCCTTGCGTACTCATATATATCACATTACGCAAGATTGATTAAGTTTGACTATTAGGCATTTCCCCCCAACAAAGGTTGAGTACTCTTACCCTATCCGTAGGCTTGTACCAAAGGCACATGGTCTGCTATATTTCCTTACACTAAAAAGGATTTCTACTTATCTTTAGACATTAATAGAAAATTCATGTAAGGTTTGGAATAGAGGATTCAATGGTTCACACTATGAGTTCAACATGTAGGTTTCATAATAATCAAATGTCATCAAGGAATATCATATCAAATGGCTCATTGTTCGATAAAATAATTCATGCTCATCAAGGCATTGGAATGTTTCAATGATTATGGTTTGAACAACAAAGGTTCATAGCAAATGGTACAAGACATATTATATTATTAAATACTCACCTTGGACTCCTTTGCTCTTATTTACATCTAACTCTAATGCTAGTAGTACTCCTCACACTCTTGGACAATATACTTGTCCTTGTCTTTAGATTCTACACATTGTATTTCAATCACACATTACTCACTTCTTCATTATATCATTAGTTTAAATCAACTTAACTTGTTAACACTTTCATTTTGTTCATTGTAGTGCTCCTTTATTATTGTTAAGGTCAAGACATGCTATATATATACCTGTTCCTAATTTTAACATTTTTCTTAGTTGTTCTCCAAATGGACAAAACTATTCATTTAAGGAAGGATGATTCCTTTCCTTCCAATCTCACATTTTAACCTTCATAATAGTCAATTAGAATCAATTTAAGCAATTCCCAACATTCAAGAGAACTAATTCCACTTCCATCATCAAATTCCATAAATGAACCTAGTTCATTAAATTTGGGGAAAATCATTCTCATCCATTGGATTTCAAAATTAACATTACACAAATTATCTTAGACCATTCTTAAACTTAATTTTCCTTTAATCTCATGAATTTAAGTTCAAATCTCAAAATCCCTAATTTTTCTATAAACCCTAGAATTTGGAGAAAACCACCAATTTCTCATCCAATCTTCAAATTGATTATAGATTTATCAAATTAACATAATATAAAACCTATGTGATCCTTCAATTATCAATATCTAGCATTAGAACATCAAGTTTCCCTTTTTAGACCAAGTTCATGCTATTAAGACTTTCAAGTCTTGAATCAAGTTTCCTAAGATTCATTTTAACACCTCAATATCATTTTCTTTATCTAAAATAACCATTGATGCATCTAATTAGAATTTAGAACACTTTATTGTTCATTCACTAGTATGGCTGAATTTTCCTTATGGTGTTGGAAGAATTTCATGCAACTAAAATACAAAAATCAATCTTAAAACATAGAAAAGAGAGGATGAATAAGATTTCTCACCTTGGTTAGCTTTAGTTTATATTTCTATGATGGAAATCAAAATTTAAAGGATGTTCTTTCTTTCAGACTCAAGTTTTGTGTTAAGTTTGCCAAAATGGTAGAAATTGCACATCTTATGGTTTATATATGAAAGTTAGATGGCAAGGATTTAGTTAAGCTAAATCCAATGGTAAGGATTTAGTTAAGCTAAATCCAATGGTTAGGATTTAACCTTGATGGATGGCTATAATTTAAGCAAGTTGGAAGGCTAAGATTTTCTCTATAATGGTGATGTTCATCATAAAGTATTGGAGTGCCCAACATGAACATAGACTCATATGTAGTATAAAGAAGAGTTCAATTTGGTTTGGGACTTTGACTAGGTCAAATTTTGTGGCTATTTTATTCAAACTTTGTAACTTTTTCTCTACAACATATTCTTATTGTCTTGGGCCAAATGTTTTTAGCTCACAAGTTTTGATGTTCACTTACTTTTGGGCCCAATAGGCCAGCCACCATCTATTGGCCTTAGGACTTGGAGTCTAAAAGCCCAATAACAAATCCATATATACACATTTCAAACTTGGTAACTTCATATATTTTTCCATTTCATTTCTCTCACTGTAGTGTGCATATTTCTACCTTCTAATATTACTATATACTCTAAACATTGCTAGGTAAATCTTGTTCACTCTATTGTACACATGTGTGTAAGTCATGTAGACTTACTTGGTCAAACTAAGTTTGACTTTCATTATACTATGGTAACTTTGATTAAATTCAACTTCTTATGTCACTATTATCATCTCCCAATGTCTTAGGAGATTTCAAAGCCCATTTATCAGCACTTTAGATTCATATTTCAAATGAATTATTAACATAGTCCCATTAAGTCAAACTGGGTTTGACTTCCATTTTATCATGAAAATGTTTATCAGAATTGGTTACATTCCTTACTCATTGTCACATTGTTCATTAAATTCATTTCTTATGATGTTCTTATGATTCTTGATGTGCTAGAAAAGCTTTGAATGGTACATTATATGAACATTATGATATCTTTATTGCTAACTCCAATAGGGTAGGAAAACCTTGGGTATTACATAAGAATTTAACTAACTAGCCACAAAAATTGACTAATTGACTAAGTCAAAATCTTCAACCAAGTAAAACTCTCACCTTCCCCACACATGAGTCTAAGTTCACTTTGAGCACTCCAACACTACATGATGATCATCACCATTATAGAGAGAATCCAAGCCATCCAAGTTGATACGATATTAGCCATTCATTAAGATCAAATTGTAACCATTAGATTTAGCTTGATAAATCCTCACCATCCAACCCATTACATATATAAGCAAGATTATGTTAAGAAATCACTTTTTGCCTCTCTCTACACAAAAGTCCTACACCAAGGAAAGAAATTTTCTCTACCTTACTTGCAACAAGAACCTAGGCAAATTATAGCTAACCAAGGTGAGAAACTATATTCATCTACTCTTTTCTACATTCTAAGGTTGATTTTAGTAATTTGGTTGTTTAAAAAAAATCTCTTTTACACCATATGAAGAATTTAGCCAAGATAGTGTGATTATACATAAAATACAGTCTTGAATGATTTTACATGAAATATAGAGATTTAACTAGAGAACTAAAAGATTAATGAAAATATAGGAAGAGAAAACATGAAATGGACCTAAGTAACACTAAAGGGAAGTTCAACCATATTAGTGAATAACTAAGTATTCTATATTCTAATTAAGTACACCTATGGCTATTTTAGATGAAGAAAAATGAATTAGAAGCGTTAGAATGACTTTTGAGAACATGATTCAAGATTTGGCAATCTTAGAGGCATAAACATAGTTAAAAGAGGAACTAGGTGTTCTAGTATTAAATGGTGATAATTAAGTGATCATATATTTTATATTTTATGTCAATTTTATATTTCTACAATTAATTAGGAGATTTGATGAGGAAATATGAGTTTTCCCCAAATTGGACCTAAGTAAGATAAGTTAAGGTTCATATGAATAAGAGTGAATTAAGTCAAATTAATTAGTGGGAATTGATTGCCTAAGTGTTAATTGGATGAATCTATAGTAAATTTGAGATTTGAAAGTGAAATTAACAATTTTCCCAAAATTCTAGTGTTTATGGAATAATTTGGGAATCTTGAGATTTAGACTTGGAATTATGAAATTCAATAAGGAATTTAGCTTGGAATTGCTTACAAAAAACAATGAACTATAAGTATATGGGTGACAAAATTGATACATTTCTATTATAAGTAGAAGTAATAAAACAAGTAAAAGTGTAACAACCCACATGTACCTTACGAGTTTTAGTGACAAATTATTTGAATTTAGGATTATTGTGACAAATTGTGTGACTATATGAAAATTCATGTGTGATATGATTTATGAGCTTGGGACATGTTAAATTAATTTTAATATGCCTAATATGAATTATTATTGTGAAATAAATAGTTTAAATAAAATGCATTAGCTTGAAATAATTTATTTTTCGTAAAAGAATTTTCATGTAAAAAGGCAATTTTTAAAAATAAAATAATTTTATGAGTATTTTAAAATATTTTTAAATAAATATTTTGGGGAAATTTTTAATGAAAATAATAAGAAAATTATTTTATTTTTAATTATCTATAATCAGTCCCTAATTTAAATAAAAAGCCCAAATACCCAAAAGTCCACTACACCAAAACACTCCTAACCCAACTCATTAAGGGTAAACTTGGAAATTGCACCCAAAATCCTAATATTTAACCTAAATTTTGACTAGCCCTAATGTTCTAGTAGCCATCACTCTATTCTTTTGTATTTTGATGAAACAATTCTCTCAAAATATTTCTCTCTACTAAAATTCTCAAAAACACTTTCAACCTTGCGATTTCGCGACCATTTTGTAAGTTTTTCTTTTCCTTTCAATTTGCTATTTGATTCTTATGAAAGTAATTTTGGAAAAATTATTTTGAACTAAATATTTACTAATTTTAACTAACAAAATTCAGGCTAGTTGATTTCTTGAGAGAAAAATCCATTTTTCTACTGAAAGCACCAACCTCCCTATGCGATTTCTCCAAAGGTGAATCCTGTAACTCAAAATTGAAATTTTTATGCATAAACCATACCAAGAGGGAAAATTTCTATATAATTGCATTATAAACTAATTTTTGATGTGTTTAGATGAAAAACATTGAGTCAAATTATATTTCTATATATTACTGTAATGACTGAAAAGTTTCAGAAAATAAAAGAATTCAAGGTTTTTGTGCTAGAACTTGGAAGTTAGAAAATTCTATTATTATTTAAACATGTGACTACCGATTTGTATATGGATGGATTCTAATTTGATTTGTTCTATTTGGATGAAAAATAACAATTTAAATCATGTGTTTGCATATCACTGTAATGAATGGAAAGCGCGAAAACTTAGAATTTTCACCATAAACCCTAAATTTGGAATTTTCATGCATAATTATCTTCAATGGCTGCCGATTCATATACGTTGATGTTCTAAACTGATATTTGCTATGATTGAGCAAAAAATAATGGTTTAAAACCACTTGTTTACATATTGTTGTAACGACCAGAAAATACCAAAAAAAGAAAACTCATGGTTTTTTATCCAAAAACTTAAAGTTGGGAATTTTCATGCATATGAATGAATATGTGAGCCGATTCCTACATGACTATATTCTAAAATGGTTTTTATTTTGATTGCATAAAAAATATTGGTTCAAACGATGTTTTTACATATTACTATAATAGACAAAAATTAAGAAAAGTAAGAAAATTCGGTTTTTTCCTTTAGTAAGAGCATTCGACCTACATTGGGATTCTTATCCAATGTCCATAATTTTTATGTGATGTAATTTAATGATTAGTGACATGTATGTATGTATGATAAATGGTTAAATTGCATGTTGGTTGAAGGAATGACTATAGACCAGCCTAGAGGCACTTTGGTATACTTAAGGTATACTTAAGGTATATTAGCCTTATGTTGTGATTAGAATGTGCATTTGATTAGGAAATATGGAAATAGATGTTATGATGACTTGATAATGAATTAATGGTCATGAATTGATGAAGAGATTGACCGAATGACTATGTCATAAGAGTTAAGCATGATACTTGAAAGGCTATCAATAAATTGACATGTATGGATGTGTTAAATGTACTAAGATGATTGTTAAAGTGAATTGATATTAAGATAATGATATTATGTTGACCTTAGAAAGGTATTGACATGATTGTAATGTGTTTTCGTTTGGGCCTATAAGGGCTAAATGTACAAGATTTTTAAATTAACATGTTATGTGTAAGTGATGAAGTGCACTTATATGTGTAACTCTAAGTGTATGTGAATATTATATGTGCATGGGGTGGCTAAGGGATAGGATAGCATCATGATTAAATGAATACTAAGTGTTGAATTAAATATTATATTAGATCTTGAGGAGCTTTAGAGGTTAAAAAGGGCTACGTGAAATAGGAGCAAAGGAACTACAAGGTGAGTAAACACTGTAATCTTGCTTCAAGTGTGAGTAACATTATATTATGTTACAAATATGTGATACCATGTTATGTGAGCCTTTGAGATCTTGAAACCCAAGTTCATCCTATCCTCAAATATGATTAAGTGATTTCTTTATAAAGCTTGGGTTGCCAATGGACATTTGCTTTAAAACTATTTTTGATTATCCAATGATAATACCTTTATGATTATTACTCGAACTCATATTCTTTCTAGAACTACACTATTTTTTTGTATCTTTTGTTCAAAAGTTAAACCATTATTGTTATTGTAATAAATGTGTTGTCACCTTAAATGTTATTGTTATATGTGAATACCATTGGCTCTAGCTATGGTACCTTTAACCCTTTATGCAGAAGTCCTCGTGCCGATACGGATAATCATTGGAACCTATGCACACGGTCTTAACCCAATGGATAGGGGTAGTGTATCCACCTTAGCTAGAAAAGGGCAATTCTAGCCGTAGGGCCTAATTAGCTTCATGCCTTCTAAGTGATAGGAGTTGGAATTTGGTTCAATGCCACCTCTCCTCTAAGTGTTCAAGTGATAGAGCAACAGCCTTCACTCTGTAAGTGTTATAAGTGTGATTTCTGCAAACTTGTTAAATTGAACCTTTTCTAAATTGCAACTTGACTCATGAATTATAAACCATGAACTATGTGTATAAGTTATATGTTTCCTTTTCAAAGAAAGATGTGTTAATGCATATGCTATATTGTTTACTCATTGAGATCATCTATCTCACCTTTTTTTCTTATGTGGTTCCAGGTGAGCAAATGCGAGGAGGCAAGGTGATGTTTCAAGCACTCTACTTCACTTGGGAATTCCTTATCAAAGTCATTAATAATACCATGTTATAAAGTGTTGTTGTTAGATGCTTCGGGAATATTTATTTTGATATTTAATTGAGATGTTATTTATTAAGGTTTTCGAGTGGATTGTGAATATTATTTTCCTTAAGGATTATACACGAAGTGTCTAATTATTGTCTTCTGCAACTAAAGGTTTTCATATAATGTGTTAAATGAGTTATTTTATGAGGTTTGGTATGATCCTAGGCATGATTAATATATGAGTAGATAGGTTCTATAGGCGTGGGTGACCTTATGTCTCCCTGAGTTCTAGGACCGTCATATCTCTAAAGTTGAGATGTGACAAAAAGGCATAATTAGTAACACCATTAGTTACTAATTAATATGTAATTGAAATGTTATGGGTGTAGAATTTTAAGGCAAGGGCAAAGAAATTGCTCAAGACCGAAAAGGACAATAAACTAAGCAAAGAATGAACAATACAATAGGAGCAAAGGAGTTAAAGTGCTTACTTAATAATATGATGTAATTGTGCCATGTTATTTGCAACCATTATTTGAAATACCATCCTTTGATGCATGTCCTAATGAGACATTAAATATGTATAGCCCACGAATTGTGAGCCTTTGAATTAAATATCCTTCTTATATGATAATTTGAGCATAATGAGCCTCTTACATTGATGCTATTTTGTGCCCAATGATTGATATGCCAAATACTTTCCAGCGAATTCCTAATATAGATTTTGAATATGCCTTTCATGAACACCCATGACTAAGGAAAAATCCTCTCTGATGTGAGGGAAGACATTAGACTTTGTGCACTTAGTATAAGCCCGTGGGTAGGGCAAGAGTAGCTGACCTCTGTTAGGGGGGAATGCCCAATTGCAAGACCTAATTAATTTTGTATAATGTGAGGTGTATGAGTGAGCAAGGTTTAGATTAATAGTCTAATATTTATATGTGGGAACCTTTCTATTTCCAAGACATTATTATTTATGCTAAAATGCATTCTAAAGTCTAATATGGCCAATTTTGATTAATATTACTCCATTGCTATCTTGAATCAACCCAAGTGATAACCTCTTATATTGCCTAAATGTTATGTTATATTATTTTTGTACACACTGAGCTTGTCTCATCCTGTAGTTGTTTATAATTTTTCAGGTTAGGGTGAATCGTTATCAAGGTACACTTCAAGCTACACCTCGAGCTACGCTTCTTAGCTTGGAACTTGCTAAAAGTATTATGTTTGTATTGCTTGGGTCATTTTGAGGATAAAAATTCTAGGGCTCCATAGTGTTTCAAGGCTTAGTATTAAAGTATCTTATGTTAGAGAGCAATGTAAACAATTAATAATATTTGTTATGTTTAAGTACCTATGGTAGTAAGTAAGAATGCATGGATAGTATTTGTTAACATTTATGAATGATGTTCTATTCATGATCATGAGATGGCACTAAAGTATAATGGTTATAAATAAAGGGTTAAAGTAACATTTGGAAAGGATAGAGAATGAATGTGGTTTCAATCTTGGGAAAGATTGAAAAATGGAATATGTAGAATGATAATAAGATCAATAGTGTTCTACATATTAAGGTGACCTTATGTCTCCCTGAACTCTAGGACAGTCACAACCTAGAAATTGGGTCGTGACATTTTTGGAAAAACCATACGTGACGGTATATTCAAAAGAATAAATTGCAACATATATGATATGATGTAATAGATGAACTATAAAAGCTTTTGTTTATTTCCTTATGGAGATTTACAAATAACAGCAAATTGTTCTTAACTAGAATTTTCTCCAAAGTCTATCTAATCTTAACTCATATATGATATGATATGGATAGATATCAAAATTCTTACTCATGTTAAGATTTGAGATATCTAGTTTATTTGATAAGCTGAAATTAGACTATTGGAAGATAATTCTAATTAAGATAAGATTTGTTGGACATCCTAAAGATTGTTTAGCATAGTACTTCTATCTTTTACATAACAAAGAGTTGTTAGCAAAGATGTTATTTCTTAATAAAGTGTTTATTCAAGAAAGTGACATATTGAGGAAGACAGAATGATT